>KI422701.1:0-38578 GCA_000473375.1 Anopheles culicifacies | reverse complement strand
GTGCAGAAATTATGATAGATTACCGCTGTTCGGTGGAAAACGGAAACGCTCCAAAGCACTTAACAGCACCCGGGGCAGTTTTAGTTAAAATTTGAAATTATTAGCAAAAAAAAAACAACGAGCTTGAAAATAGAAACGTAGTTTTAATGATTTCTAATGAGTATTCAACCCGAACACGGACGTATTTTTTTTCTTTCCTTTTTTTAATTATCCTTGCGCAATAAGTCATCAACAATGTGTAATTGTCGCACAGCATGCAAACGAGTGAAAGTGACAGGATTTGTTTCTAACACGTTTGCGATTTGCGTTAATGATGAAATGAGGAAGAAAAGGGTTTGGATTTCGGGGAATATTATTCGTGAGATAACATTTACAGTAAGCTGCGTGAGATAATTTTCCCATGGCTAGGAAAAAATGGTTTGTTAAAAGAGGACATGCGAGAATAACGTTTTAAACTTCATAACCGCTTAAGGAGCGTCTGCTTCTATTCTTTCAATCCACCGAGGACTTTTATTAAGTGGATACTGATTAATCTTCTGCATGAGAAACCCCTTCAACTGGAAACGCTCAAGCCGTAAAGCGCTATCATCTTCCACCCTCCGTACCGAGTCGATCCCACTAGAAACCTTAACATGTTACAAAACATCACAACCCTAATGTGCACCCTTAGATCCGACCGTTACACATATCGACCTTGTCGTTGCAGGAAACAATTCCCACGATCAAGTGTGGCACATCAGAGTATTTGTTCTTTCTCTTTCTGGTTTCCCTCTGGAACGACAAGTGCACACATTCCTTCCCCCTGAGCGTGTACGCGAATAAGTACACTTGAGCAAAAGGTTCGCGCTGGATAAAACATAGTATCAACATAAATCACAATCACAAAAATTTGGTAATAAAGATAGACAAACAATCCCGAACGCGTGTAAAACCCCTCCCATTCTCCTATGCAACGAATCACGATGATAAGTGATAAGCTGTGCAGTAGTAACGCTACACGGAACACGATTTTTTAAACGTTAGGTTTAAAACGTAAATCCTATGTTTGGGGGCATTGAAGTCAGTCCTTGGGGATTTTGGAAGCGTTCGATGGGTGATTATTTATCTGTGTAAAACAAAACAAAAATCTCCCCCCGATAAAACGTTACCAAAATGTCTTCCCATATCATCCCACTGAAGATGTTAATCAAATTCACATTATCTGATCACATCCTTTCGGAGTGACAGGTTGAACAAACCGGTTCCATGCAACCTTATGTGTGGAATATGTGGAAAAAACGGGGCAAATTTAATCGTGACCTAATTTTGTTTTCGATTAGTGAAAACACTTAACATAATTGTTGCCTTCCTTGGATCTTTTTGTCTAGTTTGCCTAGTTATCCTGGGTTTTCTGATTGTAGCAATTCAATTAACACTGGTTTCTTTATCAATCCAGATATATCTTTTAATTAAGTTTACTTTAATGTATAAATGGTTGACATAGCATTGCAGATGTAAAAGCATGACCGATTCTCTTCAATGTAATTTAGTTATTTATTACAATTATTTTTAATAATTTTTAATTTTTAATTTTTTGCAATTATTTTTTTATACTGTAGAAAAGACCAATGTCTTTAATGTCTTTGCTCTTAGAATAAGTGATATAGATTATGTAAAAAAATAAATATTAACGTAGCTTTTCACGAACAGAATAATTAATTTCTAACTTTTTTTTCCTTATTTCACGATAAAATAAGTTATTTATTAATTTAGGTTTTACTACCCTAATGTGCTTTACGACCAATCTTATGAAGTTTTTTTTAATGTTCTCGTAAAGGCTACTCCCGAATTAATTATATTTCTTATGTTTCAAATTCTAAAATTCATTAATTTATACACGCAGACACTAGTATCAAGCTTATGACTTTTAAGGCAAATTAAAACGGAAAGTTGTCTAAGACAAAAGGAAAAACAAAATAAATTAAACGGAAACTGCAAATATTTGTGCACTGGCCACAACCATGTAATATCCTGAATAGAAAGTAATAAACATCAAACAACAAACTTGTAATGCACAATGTAGTTGATATTCCTTGGCTTACAACATTGTAAAATTCCAGTGTCCTAAAAATAAATATTGTGATGTTATGAAGCTTTAACGAGGCAAATGTTTAATATGAGGTGCTTAATCATGATTGCTAAAGGACAATCCATTTCAGTAGATAAACTAATATCGAGTATAAATCCTAAATCTCACAACACATATCACAAAAATCTCACAAGAAAAAAATCTGAAGAATGCGAAGCTTAACATTCTTATGCAAAAAAACCAACAAACTGACGTCTTCAGGTTCTGATCGGTTCAGTAACACCATCTGCCTTATGCGTATAATACTTGCGTATTCCATAATCATTATGAATTAGCATTTTCGACAATGTGCTTAGTGATATCTTCAAGCGGCTCAAACCGGTCTGTGCAAATTAATACTTTTTTTTTGTTGGTTTTCTTATACAACCACCAACCAATGCGAGTACGACAAGCTTCGATGTTCGTCCTATCAATCAGTCGTGCGATGACTTCGCTCGTTGGCGTACCTGAACCGAAAAATCATTCGTCGCACAATGGGCCCGCCATGTCGCTTGGGTTTACTGTTCACACTAGCAACGCTAACGGGGGCGTTCCATTTTCCCGATGATCCTGTAATCAAACGGATGCATCTGGTCGGAAAGGTGCCACAACAGCGCGAGAGCTATCATCACCATCGCCATCCGCAACAGTTCCAACAGAACAACCTTTACGATGGTAAGAAATGGTGTGCGATTTGAATGTGTGTGTGCGCGCAAAAAAAGAAAAAAGAAATATGAACTAAGTAGATTAAACGGTACAGCATAAATCATTGGTTTCGCTCACGATGGTGCTTTTTAGGAAATTAACTTCCTCAATGAGGACTAGTCGAAACGAAGAAAAAAAGAAACAAAGGATAGAAAAAAAACTAATTAGAATTGTACAAAGTGGTTGCGTTGCGAGAGAAAAAAAGTGTTAACGTTTTCATTACGAACCCTAACCAGAATGTTGGGGATTTTTCCTTTTTTGTTGGTGAACCAAAGTTACCCAAACTAAGCATTCATAAATCTTGTCTTTTAGCCCATTATTTGGCTTTGTGAAGAGGGAACAGGAGAGGGTGGTCTTACACCTCGTGTCCTAAATGTGCAAGTCGACGAAACGTTTAAAACGAAACAAAATCATGAACGTTTGTTATAATAAATAAATGTACTCTATGAAAAGTTTAGTGAATGTGATTGGATCCGCAAGCTGCAGAATAAGGCGAGAAAGTGTAAGGAAAGCATTAAACTGCAAGTCAAATGCACGTCTTTTCGTTTCCTTTTTCTGCATTGGATGGCACTCTACTATTTAACAGTAAATCAATGTAACTTTATTGGATAAATTGGTTCGTCTCGCTGAATCATGCTGTGCAGTTTCTTGGCTGTGCGTATCGTCATCCCTGGAGTAGATTTAAAGCGTTGTTTGAATAAAAGCCGCCAGTCGCGTGTGTTTAGATCAATTTGTTCGGTGCAACGGCGAAGCTCCACGCTTCAAGCTACAGTTGCGCGTTGAGTCATACCGCATTAATCGTGCGAAACTACTCGTTTGTACGCTGCGTTTACCTTGTACTTGTCTGGTTAATGCTCTTCGGTATTGTTCATGCGGAAGCAAGTTTTTTTTTGTTCCAAAAGCAAATCAAACACCGGTTGCTGCCTTTTTACATACGGCCCTTAGCTTGTTTGCTTAATCAGACGACGGCAAGTGGATGATGAGCGAATGCATGAGTTTGTTTTTGTGTTCGTTTGACTTTACAAGTGTGTATTGCACGGCTAAAAGTGTGTTTTATTGTGTCGTTTAAAAAATCTCTCATTCTAGACACTTATCAATCAGCAACACTCATGATGCACCGTAGAATCCCCCATTTTACTCATCTAATTTTTTCGCTCGGATTTCAATTGTTTGAACTTTCCTTTGCTAACAAAAAACGTTAGATTCCAGATTCGTAAAAAGGTAATACCATCTATTACCTACAGTAGCATATATTGTGCGTTGGATCATCCTGTCAAATAAAGGCCAATGGTCGAGCGGCATCCAATGTACGCCGATAGCGTGCGTCGTTTCCCTCCTGTCGGAGTGATCGGTTGGTTTGGCAGTGAATTCGTTATTAGTAGCTTGTCGGTGCTCGATCGTGTCGGTTGCGTCTTGAGCGACCGAAACCAACGTACCTCTTTGCACTGGTGGTGAGCTTCTTGAGGGCTCCCATACCGGGCCAGCAGGCCATCACGAAGAAGACCTTTAACACTGCCGACCGGTGTACGCGAGGACGCACAACACACGTTGTACCGGAAGCCGGAAAAACGATGATCAGCTACGGTCGAGCCGTTTGGCTTACGGTGTGCATACTGCTCGCCCTACACATAGAGGGTTCTCACCAGCAAACGCAACCACGTAAGTCCGAAGCGTCGTTTTTGTGATCGTGAGAACCGCGTGCTTTATCCGTGCGCGTCTGCAAACCTGTATTTCAGGTCCGTCCAAAATTGTGTGCCGTTTCGATAGCCAGATATTTGCACAGCTGTTTGTGGTCGTTTGTCGTAACGATCGATACCAACCTGGTGATCGGTACGCAGTTATGATGCAAGCAAAACTGAGTGTCCCTATCGCGACTGATTATGTGATTGTATGCATCGACGCGTACTGCTAGAACCAGTTTGTATTATTCCATTTTGGGTGTTGTTACGGAACATCGGGGTGCGTGTGTATGTGTGCAAAGATTTCGGGATGCCGAAGATCAAGGACGTGCTAGTGATAAAGGGGGAACTGTCAAAAATCACATCTCAGCTCTAATCGTTTGTTTTATACGATTTGTGATTGTTTTTCGAAACGAACTACACACGCAAAAAAGATGTGCTAACGCATGATTGTATTTCCATCTTCTAGAGTGTACCACACCGACGAGATTACGGGGACGTTGCATTTCCATCTACGAATGTGACAGCATACTGGACTACTTCAAGCAACGGATTCTCACCTGGGAGGAACGTGAATTTTTGCGCAAATCTCAATGCACTGGAGCCACAAGCGGACGCCAACCGTTTGTGTGCTGTCCCGGTAACGGTTCCAAACCAGTTGTGCCATCACCGGTTAGTCCTGCTGAGCAGGCTAGCACAACCACTGCGCCAACACCGACCAGCGATGCATTGCTAGATCAACTTGCCGGTGGTCTATTGCCAAATCCGAAAAAGAATGAATGTGGTGTTAGCATTGGTATGAGAATATACGGCGGTGAAAATGCCGACATCGATGAGTTTCCCTGGCTGGCGTTGATGCAGTACGAAAATCGGAAAGGTGAGCGGAAGTTTAGCTGCGGTGGGTCACTGATCAATAAGCGTTACGTGTTAACTGCTGCCCACTGTGTAACTGGGGAAGTTGAACGCAAGGAAGGCACACTGTAAGTGTAGAGAGAAAAAAAAACTAGGTTCCTATCTCATCGCTCTAACAAAATTCGCCATTTGTAGCGTGGCCGTGCGGTTAGGAGAATACAACACCAACACTGACATCGATTGCGTCATAGAGGAGCAGGAGGAAATCTGTGCCGATCCGCCGATCGATGTCGCTGTCGAATCGAGCCTCGTTTACCCGGAGTATGACGAGATGGCACACGCACACGACATCGCCCTCGTGCGGCTAGCAAGGTCGATCGAGTATTCGGACTTTGTGCAACCGGTTTGCCTACCGCTGACCGACTTCCGGGCTTCGAAAGCGGGCGAAGTAAACTTTGTCACCGGGTTTGGACGCACACTGAAAGGTTTGTAGCTAGCATCTTCAAACCCTCGAACCGGTCACGGTTTAAATTGCTGATGTGCAAATATGTTTAATGTTACTGTAGGAAGTCGAAGCGTTATCAAGCAGAAGCTGGGTATCAAGGTGTACGAGCACGATCGCTGTCGGGAGAAGTACGCAACGAAGAACTCGCTGATAACGTCCAACCAGATCTGTGCCGGAGGCGAGTTTGCGAAAGACTCGTGCCATGGTGATTCCGGCGGTCCGCTGATGAAGCTTCAGAAGGTTTGGTACTTGGAGGGAATCGTTTCGTACGGAAATAGGTGTGGACTAGAAGACTGGCCGGGTGTTTATACTCACGTTCCAGCGTACATGGCTTGGGTGAGAAGTAACATTAAGGCATAGAGGAGGATTTTGTTGCGGGATATTCGCGTACCTAATGAGATCACGAACAAGTTAAGAATAATTTTGGGACTTAGGGTAGGTGTAGGAGAAAGGACTTTTAATTTAAAACGTGTTACTAAACTCAACGCTTGTGTGGCCATTCTGTGAAAGCAATCTTGATGACGAAACACTTTCAATAACATCTATTAGAACATTGTTTAACACTCACTACTTGGCGAATGGAGTGATCAGGTATGAACTTTAAAGTAAATAGAATTATTCACCACTCCCTCCTTGTAGTACTGATTACTAATCGATCAAATCAAACCGATCTATAGGTCAACAGTAGATAGCGTTAGGTGATAAAGTTTCTTCAGTTAAAATTTCATTTTAACTTTTAATAAACTTGACAATAGAAACGTGCCTACAATCGCTGTACTATGCTGTCTCTGGAGTATGTGTTTCTTCCAAGGGTTCTCGGCGTAAAACGCATTCACAATCGCTTTATTCTGCCAATGTCAGTGCATTGTTTTCCCATACCTCCAATCAAAGAAACCGTACACTTCCTTGTATTGGTGTCTCTAGATGGGATATACTGGTGCAAATGCCAACTATCACTTCGACGGTCATCAGGTTCACCACCACTAGCGAGTCCGCTTGCCAGTAACCTGTTTTCACTACGTCACCTTGAGCAGATTCCACCCGTCCGGTGATTTCTACGATCGTTCGCTTCCAGGAGCTATCAGTTGATCTTGGTTAAGCTTGCGGTAACGATCGTCATGGCGAGGCGGATAGAATTTGTATTGCTCGTGCCGTTGATTGCTGGTATGGTTTGTCATAATGTGAACTTAGTTTTTGGACAAGAATCTTGCCGAACGCCAGATCATCGCGATGGGGCTTGCATGCCGGTACAGCAGTGTCCGAGCATCCGGGACGAGTTCTTCAACACCGATCGAGTATTGGACGAGGACGAGATTGACTATCTGCGAAAGTTACAGTGCAAAACACAAGATGTGAAAATTTGCTGTCCAGATGGAGTGACAACAGTGGACCGTAATCCAACAGCCGTACGTGATGGTTTACCGAATCCGAAAGCGTTCGAGTGTGGACTGGATACGCTTGCTGATCGGATCATTGGTGGGAATTACACGGCGATCGATGAGTTTCCGTGGTATGCTCTGCTGGAATACGAATCGAAGAAAGGCGAGCGAGCGTTCAAGTGTGGTGGCTCTCTGATCAATGGACGATACATTCTGACGGCTGCTCACTGTTTAGCCAACAAGAAAATAGACGAAGGCGAACGTCTGTAAGTGGAAGTTACGCTAGAGGAAGGCAATACATTTCTAACATGATTTATGTGTTTTATTGCATGCAGTGTTAATGTGCGTCTCGGAGAATACAACACCGCCACAGAGATGGACTGCGAGGAGGGCGATACGTTCAACTGTGCGGACCCGCCACAAAACTTTGGCATCGAGGCGCAAATCCTTCATCCCGGGTACGATAAAAATGGACCATTTCAGCATCACGATATCGCTCTGATCCGTCTTGATCGAGACGTCATCATGAATAACTTCGTATCGCCGGTTTGTCTTCCACCGGATAACTTTACACCTACCAGTCCGAATCTGAACGTTACGGCCGTAGGTTTTGGACACACTGGACGGCAACGTAAGCATTAACCTGATTTGTTTAACCATTTTGTATATTCAAAAAACAATTGATTTGTTTTGTACAACGACTTCGTTTTGTACGTGTAGGTCATAGTGGCATCAAGAAGAAGGCGCAATTCCCGGTGTTCGCACAGGAGGAGTGTGACAAGAAGTGGAAAAATATTGAAATTATCGAACAGCAGTTGTGTGCTGGTGGTGTGTTTGGTATCGATTCATGCAGCGGAGACTCTGGTGGGCCTTTGATGGTGCGACGGTTCTACTGGATACAGGAGGGTGTAATTTCTTTCGGCAATCAGTGCGCTCTGGAAGGTTGGCCCGGTGTGTACACCAGAGTGTCATCGTACCTAGACTGGATTCGACAAAATGTTCGTCGTTAAATTGGTAGATGGATGCTCCCTTGAAAGTATAATTTCGAACGATTGATATTATTTAAGGTTAATAAGACAGTCGATTTCACATGCAATTAGGTAACAGGTATTTCTTTACGTGTAGTGTAAGTTAAACCATGGCAATACAAGATCGTGTTTAATAAATAGCTCCAAACGAGACATAAACATTTCAATCAACATTAGTTTGAGTTTTGTATTGAGAATGAAGGACTTTTTTTGCATACCATATGATTCAAACGTATCTCAAAATAAAGACATTCAAGAAAATAAACAACTTCTTTTCTACAGCCAACACGTTCTAAATAACATGTTTGTTTGTATATTTGTTAGCACAAGGTAGGCTCCACCAGGAATTTCCTTCCAGCATGGGAATGTCCACTTTCGTATCACAGGTTCACAGTTCACGAGGCTAAATTTACCCATCATTTACAATACCCATAATCATATATTCATGCGAGTATACAAATCCCTCACACAGCACTCCTGAGTTCCTTGCAGTTTACATCCATCTACGTACAATACGCAAACATACGAATGGAGCACATGTAGCGAGTGGCAAACATATCATCCATCTCTCTGCATCATTACGCGTCATATGCTGGCACAGGTCAGTGGCGTTGGGAATTCCCCGTTCCATAAAGGTATTACCCACCGAGGTAGCCAGCGATCTCACGTGTACTTGCTGTGTACGTAGCGAAGTAGGCACAAAAATCACAATACCGGTAACTTGGCGGCATGGGGATAAACCTGTACAGCTGCTTACAAGTGCGTTTTTAATCAACAGCACAGGCCTCTGCACGACTTCCACACAAGAAGAACACGACTGTGGCCACGACCAGACTGCACGCGACGGGTGAGTCCCACAGCGCCGGAGTGGCTCTGTTTTTAATGTCAAACGTTGGTTAGGCAGGGGAGCAAAGGGCAGGGGGTGGTTTGGGTGATCTACGCAAAACGGATCTCGCGATCTAGCAGCACCTGATCTGCGTCTCGATGGGAGGAGATCTTGATTGTCAGGAAAGAAAAAAAAAAAGTCAACGACTTTGTTGAACGTTTCTCGGAGTGAGGAAATTCCCGCACAAACACAATGGTGTGACACTCGCCGATCATATCAGTCAGGGATGTCAAAAGTTTTACCATTACGTAAAAAGTTAAACATTCATTTCTTGTTTTGATATTGCACAGTTGTACAGTTGTATTTTTGGGTACATGATCAGATCATGACGCGGTATAATACAATTTTAGTAGCTCAACGAATCTAAACTAGAATAGGAAATCATTTGATTATATTATAAAACATAAGTTCATGCTCAAGATCTATTTAAAATTGCTAACATTATACGAAATAATAGTAAACGAAATTAGAAATGCCTAACAAAAGTAAAGTTAAGGGAAGTAATCAGATAATGTACAACGCTTTTTAAAGATCAATCTTGCTGCAACGTGGCTGCGTTTGACACTCCCGCTTTCGATCACCTCCAGATGCTGGCACTCTTCGCATCACCACCATAACATCGTCCAACAATATGCTCAATCTGAAGTGAGAGCCACAGCGATGCCGTTTTGATTATGCCGAGCTACCGAGCAGCGTGAGCGAACGGTCCGATCCGGCAGAAGGAAGCTTTATCAGCTGCTCGGACGCGTTCGTCGTTCTATTCGCTAACGGCAAGTGTCTCGGTCAAGATCATGCCACTCGCGGTGTTGCTGCTGGTTTGCGGTTGTACGTTCGCGATCGTGCCACCGATCGTGTACGGTGCGGCTATTGATACGGGTAAGCAAAAAGGTGACAGTGTGGCGGTTCGCGACCTCGCTATTCGATCCCTCTCGCGTGGATGTGCTAACGAAAAGGTATGCTTAGCATTTCCGGTACAGCATTTTGCCCCCGGTGCTCCAATATTGGTGCAAGACGAAATTGTGGGCTGCGCCACAATTTGGTTGGCAAATTCTTCGATGCATTCCACCGGTTTAGCGGTCTCTATCACTATCTTTAACGTTTTCGGGCAGTCGCTTTGAAGCATGATTCGCTGATGTCCCGCAAGTTTGATGAACTGTGAATTTGATTGGTGTGAGACGTGAAGATGAGATGATTTAATTGCTTGTTTCTTTCTTATGCCGACAGAGGACCGACCTGTCTGGGATTCGGTACGTCTGTGTGACATTCCTAACGAGCCAAACCCGGGTCAATGTATGCCGCCGACCGATTGTGCCGCCTATGGAAAAATCAACGACGTGGCCAGCCTGAGTTCGGTCCAACGATTTAGCTTCATCAAACAGATACAGTGCAATGGGTCGGAGACGGTACCGTACGTGTGCTGTCCGCGCACCGGTGACGTTTATCTGTAAGTACAATTAATTTGTGGCTCTTCAAGCACTCGATCGAACTCGGGGAATTCTGTACTGCACAGGTGGGAGAAATGCCTTAAGACGTCTGTTATTCCACAGCCGGTTAAAAACCGAATGGGGAGTTTATTGCGCTACCCTTTTGGGGGGGAATTCTGTGGCACATGTAAGCTAATTGCCTAGAGTCGACGAGAAGACCACACAAAACGATTGATTGATAGCTCGAGAGAACAAGTTTCTTTAGTACTGTAGGAAAGTTACCACCAGCGTTGTAGTTGCATCAAACGGATGACGATCTGAATCATCAAGCACCGCGTCACGCTATCATTCTTCGGAACACACGAATAATTCTATTAAGTTATATTATTTATAAACATCACGTCCACATCTTTACTGTGGTGGAAACAAAAGTGAGATGCACTGTTCAATCACAAATTGAAGCAAAAATTATCCATCCTTCTTAAAACGAGTTCAAAACCATCAAACGATGAATAATGGGTGGAGCTGTACCGATAGCTTTTGCACGTGATAATTCGCAGACATTCTGGAGCCAGTGTGACGTATGCAGCAAGAGTTCAACAGTGGATCCAATCGCAAGGTTACATCAATACGTATAGTTTCTATACTAATGTATTAATCATTTTATGACGCGAATGAGTTGCGCCTCGCACGTCAATGCGTACGATTAGCTTCCACGGAAAGTAAAGAAAGTTGTACACTTGCTAATAAGTTCACAAACAATGTGCATTATGCAAATAGCCTATTGGATAATGTGGTAACACGGTGTAGGAAGTGGGTCTGTCGTAGGGGTCGATGTCTGTGTACGCTGTGTGTGCATTACTCCATATTTATAGGGCAGCAAGAGATAAGGAACATCATCGGAGCAACCGATTAGCTGTAAAGCGAACCTTGAGCCATCGAGTATTTTTTACGACTATATTGATGATTTTTGGTCGACTTACAGTACTTGATTACACTGCCGAACTGGCTGCTAGGGGCAGTTTTACACATATGGCAGCAAGGAAATGCGCGATTTCTGATCATCCACCTCTATCTATTTCCAGACAGCCTTTTGTAAACGAGACTATGACACTGAAGAACCGAATCGCAAGTCGGCTGGTTTTCGATACCGATTCCTGCGGTATTCCAAGTTTTGGGGGGAAAATCAGAGGTGGTCAGTTGGCGGAAATCGATGAGTTCCCGTGGATGGCTATGCTGCTGTATGAGCGAGGTAAGAGGTCACATCCAGGCTGACATGCTTGATGTTTAGCACTATCACCATTTAGAACTAAACATTTCCCTCTCTCTCTCTCTCTATAGATAACAATGTACTGGCTCAGGGTTGTGGGGGAGCCCTGATAAGTCACACGTACGTAATCACTGCTGCTCACTGCGTGGTCGGAAAGAACTTTCAGCAAACGAAGGGACGGCTGTAAGTTTTGAACAGTTTCTCGAACGTGACTGTCCGACATGCTAATCTTAATTCGATCACTTTTTGCTTGCAGGAAGTTTGTCCGGTTGCGGGAGTACAATATCTACACCAATCCGGACTGTGTGTACGAGGTTAATGCGGATGATTGTTCGGAAGATATGATCGATCTACCGCCACAGGATATCATACCACACCCACAATACAACCCGGAATCGACTAATCAGGAGCACGACATCGCTCTCATTCGGATCGAGCAAACGCCACCATTTAATGACTTTCTGCGTTCGATCTGTCTTCCGGAGCGGAACTTTGAGAGCAGTGCTACTACGGGCAAGAAGCTCAGTGTATCTGGCTGGGGTCGTACGGATATCTGTAAGTAGACTGCTGTACTTTAATATCGCTTCCCAATTCTAATTCTCAATCGCGCTCGATACCTTTCCAGTTAAGGACAATCTCGGGCCGGATGCACTTAGTCCGATCAAGCTAAAGCTTAGCCTACCGTACGTCGATCGGGACAAGTGCAGCAAGACGTTCCGGCCGTGGTCGTTCTCACTCGGACCGGGCCAGATGTGTGCCGGCGGGGAACGGGCCAAGGATACGTGTGCCGGTGACAGTGGATCGCCGCTGATGAGTTACGATATTCAGGGCGGCATCTGGTACATTACGGGCATCGTCAGTCTGGGTGTGCGAAGTTGTGGCGTCGAAGGTGTACCAGGAGTGTATACCAACGTACATCACTATCTGCCATGGATCAAGATGTATACCAGCTCTTCTTAGGACAGGATACGATTCCGACATCAAAACCCGAACGACGAATATCTAGCTCTTATCTAATAAATTCTTAGCCGTAAACGTTGCAACTATGTTGTAAGCGGAGCATACATTTGCTGGGCTGGTTATACAATCTCTTGACCTTTACCATTTATCATCCCTACGGTTAGAGAAAAGCATTTTCTCATCGTTCATATTTTCGATTCCTGCTGTGGCACAGTACGTTTGACCTTTGCTTTGCCGAGATTCTTACGAAAATCTGAAGAGTAGTGCAAGGTCACAGCACAATCCAACGAGTGAGAGTTAATGATGTTTTTCTCGTAACAGTAGCATCATTCCACTATTCGTATGGTCTTGACGATCACATGCTGGGTGTCCTTTTGAGTACGTGTTGCGGACGTGGGGAAAACTAACATGAATCCTTTCATGTTTCCGATTTCGATCGATTTTATTTGTTCGAGAAAGTGGGTCAAATCATTGCAGGAGCAACAACCATTCTTAATGCATAACAGCTGGGTATCCACGGACTGGACGAGTTTGTTGCTTAAGATGTTCATTGTTTTGGATTTGAGTGTTGCTTCAAAAGAGGAAACATAACGAAGTAGAAGATTTGGCAATAGTAAAGTATCAACATGAAACATATTGAACACCAGGTAGCTATAACGGAAGCCACAAGTCTCAAAGTCTCCTAAATTGAAGTTCGAAAAGTCGGTGAGCATAATAGATCATGGGAATAGTTATTTAACATAACTAACAGATCAGTTAAAATATTATTTTATAAAAAAATAGTGAAAAAAGTTTAGGCTTAGCGTATGATACATTATACATTGAGAATTGAATAATTGAAGGTATTTATTACTTTTTTTCTAAATTCCTCTACGTTCTAATTAATTCATCAAAACTCTTTTTCAAAGTCGTTTTTAAGGCTTTCTGTTCTACATGGCCTATCGGAAGAATTTTAATCTACATTATGTTAGTAGTAATCGTAAAACATATTTTCGTAATATTTTAATATTATTTTAAGTTTTTGCTTCATAAGACACCAACATTCTTCTTCTTTTTCTACGGCTCTACAACCTCTAGAGGTCTTGGCCTGCCATTTCTGGCTTCCGTGACTTGAATGTTCCCGTAACAGGATAGTCAGTCCTGCGTACGGGGGAACGGCAACAATGGGATTCGTACCTCGGTCCTGTCCGTTCGAATTTCGAAGACCGGCGCCTCAATCTCCTCGGCCACCGAACTGCTCCACCACCAACATTAATAAATAAAAGAAAACCACCATTTCTAAATTAAAAAAAAAAAATACAACTTATAGCTATAGTTTCATAGCTAGTCTAGTTATGAGTATAGCAACATCATATCTTTACAAAATAAAAATTCTGGATGATCACTTACAACCTCCATACAATTGTTTGTAAACAAATCACCGGCTAAATGGATTGAAAATGTAATGCGCCTCCCACAAAACCTTGCTGGTAAACTAGTTTATCCCAAACCGTTTGGTTAACGAAAAATGAATGAAAAGCCAACGTCCGGTCCCACCCCACCATCGGCGGGAAAGTCAAACCTGTCGAAACTAACGTCAACATTGCTCAAGCTACTTCCCACACCATACTGTAAACAATTTACTCTGAACCCTTGGAATGTCTATTTTTCAATTTCAATCAAAACCTTGTCACAACAATATCAATCCCTCCCAACCAACCGTACGTTCGCTTGCCGGACAGCTCTGAGTTCGTATAAATCAGAGTCAATCTGTGGCGAGAATTTGCCTCAGACGCCTGGTACGCTGTGAAACGGTTGCGTAAAATTGAGATGCAACTTGTGTGTATGTGATGCGAACGGTCCTTCCGCCGGCTTTTGGTCATCATCTTCATCAGCGTGATTACGAGTTCTGTGAAGATGGGAAAATGACCTAAACGTAAGCGGCACGTTTCTCAACACAGCTTCAGGGCACCATGGTCGACTGGAGTTTATCGATTCCCGTTTGACGGTGGTTACTCATTGAATCGGCTTCGATTTCGAGATCATTTCCTTCACAACATCCGGATGGGCCAACAAAGGGAAAACGGAAACAGACCAACAGAAGCAACACACACAAAAAAAAACATAGCAACGTATAGATACTCGTACATGCATAGGAACACACGCACAATACTATAAGGAAACCCTTGAAGAAGAATGTCCACGCACGGCATGAAAGACGGGGAAAGTAAATTAATCTAGCAAAAAGGTCCTTCGAGCCGGCCGGACTGTCCACGCATATTTACTGTCTGTCCCTACGGAAAGAGCACAAGGAAGGAACAAAAAAACACACACAGATACTGGACATCATTTCGTTCGATGCAGTTGGGGGAAAATATAAGAAAGAATACAACAATCCAACCAGTGCCGTTTCTTGTCACCGGTGAGCTGTAATTATGGCCGACCCGATTTGAAAGTGACGCAAATGCGGCTTCTGCTATTGATTGTACTACACCTGCGAGTGGACCGAACGGAAAAGGACGGCCAAGAAGTCTTTTCCCCCTGCAACACACGGTTGCCCCTCTCCAGCGCCAGCAGAGTGTCCTCGGGGAGAAAATGTCGCACGGTCGTTTTTCCAATCAATTTCTCACGATTAGCAACGGGCTGGTGTAGTTGCTGGGCGAAATTCTTCACCCCCCAGTGGACCGTCATTATGTTTCATTTGCTGGAAATTGGTAATGAATTAGATGAAGTCTACGGTGTGCGAATAGGAATGAGTGTTGGTCACGTGTAGGCGTGTCCAAAAAAGGTTGAAGTACAATTCCTGGGTGGTTTGGTCAATCTTCTAACTACATCATGCCGTGTCGTTTGCTGATTTCGAGTACCACAAAAATACGGACTCTAGAAAATGGAATTGTTTCGAATTTCTTTTCGTTTGGAGAGTCCTCAACTCCACGACTTCAATTTCTCGCTCAGCCAGAAGCAACAGTAAACAATGGTTGCACCAAACATTTTCCAGAACCGACAATTTCCCTCGCCGGGAGATGGTGGGAAAAGCACAATCCCGGCGAATGAATAAAAAAAACTGGATTAAACAGTTAGCTAACGAAGTTAGAAAACTAGTTCGAAACGATACTCTCCTTCCGCAAAGAACAGCATCCCAATTAGCATTCATTGCGGCGGTACTGTTAGCCTGCGAGTGAAAGTTACTCCCGTGAGCGGCGTGAGAAAGCGGTTGCAGCACCCTTCGGGGGAAAAAACCCGTTCCACACGCGAACCCGATGCTCACCGCTTTTGGTCCATCTTGGGCAACAGTTGCAGTGACCCAACGACCGGTCACGTTTCGGAAGTTTGCCCGTTAGGCGGGTATTTTGATAAATTTAATTACCTCAATAATCCTCTCACATTTCACCATTAACCCGGGTCCATTTTTCGGGAAAAACCCTTCGGTAACTTCGGTGTCCATCTCACTCCTGTTGCTGACCGTTGGTGGAAAACTCACCGAGTGGCTTTCACCCGAAGGTGCTGCGCTTTTTCCCGATGCAAGAAAAGATCAAATTACGGCTAACGAGCTGTGAATGGGATGCGAAGATCTGAGATGCTGTTACCTTCGCGGTTTCGGATCCTTCTGCGTCGCTTACCCTAGCGTGTGCGGGAATAAAGGTCCAAAAGATCGTACCTTTGTGAGCATCATCTTTCACAGTAAAGGATGATAAGTAATAACAGCAGGAAAAAACTCCAAATTATTGGGTGTTTCACCAAGGGAGAAATGGAACGAGATGGACGTACGCAGTGGACTATTTGAAGTTTGAATTTTAAACCTTGTTGTCACGGATACGGACAACCGGTCTGTCCACATCCCGATAATCGCATAATCGAACCACACACACTCACATATGTTGTCTTCAATAGAAGGCGCAATGCGTGTGGGGATGCGTGGTTACTTGAAACCAACCACGGAAAGTTGATTATAAAGTGAAAAATATTATTATGATTGAATTTGAACTGTTTTCATGAGTTTGGAAGTTGATTCGGCTATTCTAGAAAGACGCCATAAATCCACAAGGAATTTCACTTTCGTAGAAGATGCTTTAAAGCAAATGGATGTGGATGTAGTTCATCCACAACTATTGAATATCTCCAGTCAAATATTTGAGAAAAAACAACGAATTTGAACGACAAGATGGAATGCTCCTTGATAAGCGTTAGAACTCTAACGTGAATTGATGTTCATAGACATATCATAGACACGCATATAACCGGTTCCGTATGACAAATGCCGTCCATTCTTCGACTCACGTAGGAACGAAATAGGTTTCTGTGCAGCATCATAGATGATTTACGAAGCATGTGCCAATGTGTGATCTGAACACCGCCTATACTCTCTATAGGCTGTTCCCATATCTTCAACATCTCAATCTTCTACTCACCCCAGGTATTAGGAGCGTGAATAAAATCTGCCTCAATAACCTTAGCCAAGGCGCGTTCAGCGAACTTCTGCCGAATTGTTTCTGTACGTTTAATCACCTTACAATTCGTACACGATCTGTGCTAGCAGTATTTGTACAGCTGAACGTGATCGAATCGGCTTCTAGCCGGTTGCCCCTAGTTACGGAGCTGCTCACCGGAACGAGCATCTTCTGTTTCGAACAAATCGGTATGATATGGCTGGATTCTGATCCACACACCCCGCATGCCCCATTGCATCAGACCCCACGTACGCAGGAAACGCATGTGTGTCACGATGCGCCAGACGGTAATGGTCTAATTTTAGCATATCGTTTCTGAGACACGCAGCCTACGTTCTGCCCGATCTGTTTATTTTCGCCTACCATCGTTTTTCATCGAAAAAGGTTCGTTGCGAAAATGCTACCGTCCTGCTTGCCTTGCCACACGTGCTCGTCATGGACGGTTGTTCCGGTGCGAAGACGCGCTGATGCTATGATGCCCCGCAGTATGATTCGCGACACGATCACGCTCGGGTGCGATATTATTGCTTGGCACATGCTGCTAGCGCTTGGTGATGGAAATGGAAAATGCGGTGGAAAATGTGACAGACAGTGTGTGTCGGCGATCGGTATCAGCTGATCAGCGTGAATTTGCGGCGAAGTGTTACATATGTGGTGACCATTTCACTTCCGACCAGGAGCTCGATCAACATTTGGACGAGCGACATGCGTCGGGATTAATGCCCTATTGGTGCGACATTTGTGACTTTGATCGACGGTTACCGATTCGATCGATGCGTGCTATTAATAAACATTTCGCTCTACATGATGTCCACGAGCGGATGCACAAGTGCAGCTACTGTCCACTAAGGTTTCGCACCGTACGCAACCTTCAATCACATATTCGGCTGTATCATCGGGGTGGTGTGCATCATGTGCGGGGCACACAAAAGAGTTTGGACAGTTCTCCATCGACATGCCAGAACTTGCCAGAGCGTAACGGTAAGGAGCGTTTTCAGTGCTACCACTGTGGTACCACCTACACCAGCGGGAATGCACTGAAACGGCACGAAAACACACACACCCTGGGAGTGCGCTATGCGTGCGGGCAGTGTGGGAAGGTGTTTGCCAAACTGGACTGTCTCACGCAACACGAACGCATCCACAGTCAAACGCGCCCGTATGGTTGTGATCAGTGTCCGAAAACGTTCATCCAGTTGGCCCATCTACGCATTCACAAACGTGCCCGGCACAGTGGAGAACGGCCCCATCTGTGCGGGATATGCAATCGTGGGTTTAGGTGTCGTACGGCACTGACCGTGCATGGGCGCATTCACACCGGAGAAAAACCGTTCCGGTGCACGGTTTGTTCGGTGCAGTTTAGTGACGCGGGCACACTGAGAAAGCATGGAGCAGTGCATCGGGAAAAGAAGACACTGACAGGTAAAAGAGAACAGCCTTTAAGTTTTAATGGAAGAAATCAAGCTGAAACTAGCTAGGACAAACTGTGAGGGATAGGTTAAAA
The DNA here is from genome assembly GCA_000473375.1 of Anopheles culicifacies. NCBI lineage: Eukaryota > Metazoa > Arthropoda > Insecta > Diptera > Culicidae > Anopheles > Anopheles culicifacies. The sequence goes on along the minus strand of KI422701.1, from coordinate 19,852 downwards.
ATGCTAAAAAAATCGTTTGTAAATAAAAGTTAAAAATACATCTGTTGTAAAAATTAAAAACAAATTTTCGCATTTGGCACACTTGCTTACACGATGACATTTTTGTTTTGATCCGAAAGAATGGAAGCATCATCTCATCGATAACATCACAACATGAACCAGTGTCCTATTTCTGGACGATCAGCTTGGTTGAGAATGAACTCATTCATGATTTCGCGAATGTCATGTGTTCGTCGGGCCATTTCAAAGACTTTGGTGACCTTGTAAGAAGAGATGGAAAATGGATGGTTTACGTTGGCATGAAAACTATTGGACAGCTGCCATCATGGTCATTTGTGAATGAGACGTTGACGAATTGCTGCATTGCAATGTGGAGAACTTTGCCAAAAATTTGCAAACGATTAAAGATCATGTAACATTAGATGTTATAACATGAAGGTGCTTTAATTATGCGAATCGTTTACAGAAATTTGGAGTTTATGTTAGGAATTTGATTTCTTCTTCTTCTATGGGCTCTACAACCTCAAGAGGTCTTGGCCTGCCATTTCTGGCTTCCGTAACTTGAATGTACCCGCAATAGGATAGTCACTCCTGCGTACTGAAGAAACGGCCCGATTGAACTCCGGTCTTGCCGTTTAAGATCGGTGTCGCTATCTCTTCGGCCACCGACCCGCTCCATTTGATTTCTAAATATGCATTAATACTAATCGAATCCTTTGCAAGCAGTCAATGAAATGAAAAAAAATTGTTCACTTAATTACGTACTTATCCTGCTGAACATACTTAATTACGAATTCTTCCTTCTGCAGAATATCGCTCTCGGTCGTACACCTTCAACTTCAACCAATCCATTATGACGAGCTTTGTGGCGGACACATCAACGCCAACGCTCCACATCAGTTAGGGCCTATCACGCCTCCTGTGTCCATGTGGGCAGCCTAAAAGGACTTCATGGGCTAGGTCGTCCGGTGTCATTCGCATGACATAACCAGCCCACCAGAGCCTGTCGAGTCTAAATCGTAGCACGGTAATGAGGTCATCGTACAACTCATAGATCCCTTCTTTATAGCGACTCCTTCATCTTCTAGAGTACTGGGACTAGATAAGTTTTATATAATCTCAGTTGTGACCATCGTAGCAGGTGTTTTGAGAGAAAAGTTTTCTTCAGTTGACGTCTTTAAAAGTACAAGTAGGTGTATGTTACCCCTACGTTCTTCTTCTTCTTCTCTGGCTCTACAACCTCGAGAGGTCTTGGCCTGCCATTTCTGGCTTCCGTGACTTGAAAGTACCCGCAACAGGATAGTCAGTCCTACGTACGGGGGAACGGCCCGAATGGGATTCGAACCTCGGTCCTGTCCGTTCGAAGACCGGCGCCTCAGTCTCCTCGGCCACCGAACCGCCCCTTACCCCTACGTTACCCCAGGAATTATTAGCAGGGCTACTGCAGGTGTCACTATCATTACGGCTTTAGCCGCAGTAACCTGCAATCTGATGTTTTCGCCAGCTGTTTGATTCTCAAGTTCGGGATTAAAATTGTCGATCGTTGGAAGTCCTCCATCCCATATGACTTTTGACAGCAGGTTGATATCTTGTAGCTTGTTTCAATAAAAAATTGAGGTAAATTATGGGTTTCAAATATTAACCAAACTGTTAGGAGAAGATATTAAATCAGAATGTTTCTGAAATATGTTGCTGTATTCACTGCACAGACATTCATGTTTCCTTTTTTTATAATTTAAACTAATTATTACTTTATATTGCACAAGCACATCATGAAAGAACAATTACTTGCTTTAACTTTTGAAGTCAACTGTACCACCAGGGAGTGTGAAAAATGTCTTCCTCTTTCGCATGAAACAGAATGGGGGAATGATATGAAAAATGATCAACTACTTCATAGCTGCCAATGGTCTCACAATAACTTACCTCATCCATGCACCAATCGCTCGTTACCCAGTAAAGTGCAACATCAATGACAAATTACCGAACGCTGGTCGCAATTTGCATACCCAGCCAACAGAAACCACACATAAGGAGATTACAAACTAGTTGCCCAAAAAGGAAAATCCCCCCTCCGACATATGCGCCTGTACTCTAGCCCTGGGTGGTGTAAAATGTAGAGCAACAGCTGTTTTTCGCCAAGCCTGCCCTACAGCCGATCGGTGGAAGTCAATTTGTATCTGTCAGTTGGACGATTTAATAACGACGCCCAGTGCATTATGGTGCCCTTATTTTTGGCACACGAACCGATCCCGGAAGCCGGTAGTTAGTGCTCTCTATTATTTGTCGATAAATTAACATAATGCGCTGACAAATATTAACTTTCCATTCGGTGATGCAAATCGCAGCTTCCCGCGTGGCGGCGCTTCCGTTGTGCGGATGCATGGTTTCGCTTGATGTAAATGATTTCTTTTTTATTCAGTTGCTCTCTGAACATCCATCCAAGGGTACGATGGGATGAGGTTAACCCAAAACTTCATAACGGCCCTACAAACACATTTGATGGTACTCGGATCGATTATTTCATCCATTAAGCCGCGGCATCAACCGTTGGCGCCATGATTTCCATACTGCAATTGATTTTCAATAAAATATTCATTAATTTCTCATCAAGCAGCAGCGCGTGCTGCGTGTGCTACGGGTCCGGAAAGACAGTCCGGATGCAGGCCGGAAGCAGCTGGAAACGCGCAATGTGTTTCGATTTTTGCTCGAACGCTGTAATTGCTTGATTCGATTTTGCATTTGGGAAGGAACTTTTTACCGACAAAGAAAGCCTTTCAGGGCGAGAAAAATCAATTGCTTGTTTATCATACATTTACGGCTGGGAACACTTTTTCACGATAATGGTAGGCTTTCCGCTTTACCAGCTTTGTGGTGTTGACAGGACAAAATCTTTAATCCCCCGGTATTATCCGGTTGCCGCAAATGGTGAATTAAAGCATCTCAGGCATTCTGGAACCGGGGAAAGCGGCTCGAATGTTAAGGATAATAGTTGTGTTCCTCACTTGTGCTTGTAAATAAAAGATGAAAACGTCATGTTTTTCCCGTGATTTGGTCGAGCAAATAGCGTGTAAGGCACTAGCTCCCCGTTCCAATGCAACCCAAAAGAAAAGAAAATGTGCGAGTGTGAGGCCACTTGAGTGAAAACAAAACGTCCTTTCACAATTTCTCGCCTTACAGAAATGAAATGTCCTTCAGCGTGTGCGGTGATGAGTAGTCCCCTTATCGGAGCGAGTAAGAAGTGCCCGGCCGAATGTATTGAAGAAGAAATGGACACTTCACACGTCATGGTATTGCGTTTGCGTTCGCACTTTCGTTGCCGCCCTGCCCGAAAGGTTCTGATTTGCGAGCAAAAGTGTCCTTACCATCCCGCTGTTACTCGAGAGCTGTGCTGTGCCGCTTAAGATTTTGGTGGGGAGGACCGGCCAAAAAGCACACTCGGAATCGCCTGCGTTTCGGTGAAGTGGTGTGGTACGGTTTCCCTTTTATCTTTACGTGACTCGCAAATTACGTCAAAGACATACGCATTATGGCCGAGGCCGATGAAAGGTGCGAAGAAATAAGGAGCAACACTTGGAAACCCTTCGATAAGACGTTAGTAATGGACCATTTATAGGTAAGCTGGTAAGCAGAAAAAAAACAGTCAAGATAAAAGAAGAAATGCCCCATTTTCTAGCTTCAAGTAGCTCATAAGATTCTCCAAAAGGAAGGAAGAATTGACAGCTGGCCATTCACTTCCATCGAGCATCAAACATGTCTTCGACGTGTTTGAAGGTAATGTGATGGGAAATCCTTATTAATATTTTAGTGCATCAGCAAACCATCAGCAAGAGCAAGTGGTTATTCGAATACTATTGGATTATGGAAAAATTGAGATGTAATTTTATTTTTCAAAATTTCAGAAAACAGATGACTACTAATTCATCAACATCATTCCAAAATTAACATTTACACAGGATATTACCGAAAAATCTTTGGAATAGACAAACTATTAAAGTGAAACATCTCAAATTTGTCTCAGTATGTACCAAAACATCATGCCTATTTATTCGGAAACTTAATATTCGCTTTTCAAAACTAAATAAATAGAAAACTGTCGTAAATCGGAGCAGCAAATCAAACGGTAAAACTATTAGAAAATAATGAATTATAATTTATTTTTCACTAAGGCACTAAGGCCTTTTTATTTTTTTGCATTGCTTGCAATATGGAATAACCTTTTCAGTTATATAATGAAATAGCTTAGAAAGTATGATTCCTCCCCATAATTTTTAATCAATTTCTACTCTTTGCACAAAAAAGACATATCCATTCCAATCATAAAACATCAATTAGAGATTAAATGTGCTTGGAAAGCAATCTTCCGACAAAAAAAAAAACGGATCCATAACTTTTGATTGAACTCACTCATTCCTTTCCGTCCTTGCGCTGTTTTCTGTGTATTGTGGCGTATTAAATCGACAGGGCCTGCATAGTCCTGTTTGCTTTGGGGATTATACCGAAGGGACACAATCAACAATCCATAAGCTACTCAAGAGCTATAACTTGCTTTTGTTATTTTCATCGCTCGTATCACTCGCTGAACAGTCTCACAATTATTAAACAACAATCCCTGGTGTCGTCCCGGCGGCCAGATCTACCTGGACAGCGGAGAACATATCCCTGCGCCTTGATGGATAAGGGAAATTGGACACGATTAAACGTTAATCGTTGAGCGTGGACGCTTATTTATATGCAGCTTTTTCGTTCCTTTCGTTCCTTCATCAATCACGCGAACATCACCCAATGGTATCGCGCTTGTGACAGCTGCCTTTGCGATAGAAGGCGCGAACCCGTCAATGTGTTTAAGGGCGCGAAAGTAAGGCTAGTCCCACGGTAAGCACCACATCAAACCGTCGGTCGGTTATCAAACCAATTGTTTGGACACCTTGGAAAGCCATTAGCGAGATGGGACGCGTAACCAGCGCAGAGAAAATGCATCACTAGAATTGGTGAAGTGATTAATAACATCACGGGTCAGTGTCCTGGTTCGTAAGGAATGGTCCGTAGATCGTATGTTCGTATGTTGCGTGTCAAAAGTAACGTATCGGATTCCGGTGGTCCTTCAGGTAGACACGTCCGTGATCGCTTGAAAGGATAATTACACCAACCGGTAACGCATCGCAGTGACTGACCCTTGGACAGAATAGATGCAGTTTTTCATGAAAGAAAGCTAAGGGAAAGTATCCCTTTTTCGGGTACGCGTTCCACTTCATGGTGCAATATGTTGTGATGTTTGCGTGTTAATATCGTAAAATGGCTTGTTGAGATTTGTTGGAAAACGGAAACAGAAACGGTCCTCTTGGGACTCGGGTCAAGCGTAGTACTTTGTGGGTTCTGTCCGTTTCCCGTGTTCGTTGTTCCGTCCTTCATGATACGCTACAATGAAACGGTCAATAAAGAGTCGTTTTCAGCAAATGTCCTTTATTTCTGTACGTAGAGTCCTAGTAAACAAAGCTCCTTTTCCCCGGCCCTACGATACATTTAATGACATCTTCGATGAGTCCATCAATAATCATTTCACCCAAGCACTGGGCTGGCAGGACAATAGTGTCAACAGTGGGCACTTGAATCACGATCATAAATAGACTATACGCACATTGTGCTTCTGTCTTTCAACAATAGTTTTAGCAAGCGACCGAACAGTGCACTCGAGTCTTTCCACCCCGCGCACTTAGCCCTCTGGGAGAAAGATCGAACAACCGAAGCATACAATCAAAAATAGAGAGGAACATTTCACCCTAATGCTAAAGGGCTTCAATTGTTTGTCTCAGTCCCCGTGGCAAGAAGATTTTCATACCTTCGGGATACACGCACATACAGTATAGCAGAAGCAGTTTTGTCACCTAATGTAGGCCAACTGCAGCCGTCAACCGTTTAACCGGCTGCCATAACTTGATTGAGGGGCGATGATTAATTGATCGCATTGCACGGTTCGCAACAGTTTGCTACCGCGCGCAAGACATGTGTCACTATGTACAGTACGCGAAACCATTCCTCGACCATTCTCCCATGACGAGGGCTGTTCCTCGTTCGGCAAAGGTTGGCTCGATTCACCACGATTTGTATCTTTCCGGGTATCAATGTGAATGGTGATCTTTTTCATATGCAAAACTGGCAAACGGTTTTGCAAATCGAGCTGGTATTTAATTCCTACGCGAAACTGAGTGCCGTCCCGAACCGATGCGACCGAAGTAAAAGGATATTGAAATATTTTAATATTAATAATTTCATCAATCCCGATTACCATGGATGCGTGTCCGTGTCGATAACGTTGGGTTGCGACGGTGAAGGAGAGAGCGTAAGAATGAGCGCGGAAAAGCGTGCGAAATATGTCGGGATAAAAGGCTAATAAAGAGGTTCCGGGTCGTTGAATGGTTCGGTGCCGTGGTAAAAGTAGAGATTAGGAAAAAGTCATCCACATCGGGCTGGACCCAGCGAAATATGAGAAACCAGCGATGCGATTCGACGAACAAAAGTAAACGATTTTGGAATTTTTCATTACCGTTTCGGTGCCGGTGAAAGGTGGTTCCCGGTACGGCAGGATTTCCGTCGCTAGGTGACTTAATAAAAGTGTGAAAATTGTTCCGGATTGAATTAGTGTGCACGTTTTGGGAGGGTGGAGAAGTGGCTGGGAGTTTTTCTTTTCTTGTTCACATGACCAATAGTAGCTGGTATGGTTTGATTGAATTGAATTGTATGATAAGGCGAATACTCCACATCTCTACTTAGTTTATGCTATTCGTTTCAGTTTTCACTATTTTGTTGTTGTTGTGAAATATTCTATTAGAACTACATAAACAAAACAAAAACTCCTCAATTAAGACACACAAATGAAAATTAGGAAGGCAAAAATCAAGAGACATTTTAAGGACCAGAGTGTCACGAAAAATGAATCCCAAAGAAATTTGCGTAAATCGAATATTAGCATTATTCGAATATCGTTTGTCTCGTTTATTTATATGAACTTATCTAAGGATCGAATATTGATATTTGATGTTTATGTCAAAACAAAAAGAAAAACTCTGGGGTCTGGGAAATGGAAAACGATTCCTGGGAAGATGTAGTTTTGGTTATGGAACACTTCGGAGGCCGTTGCGATAGCGGCCATGAATTTTCAGAAAGCAGAAATGAAAATTGCTTCCCATTTGGACCGTTTTTTCCTATGCAGGACTGATAATCCTGTCTGGCTAGATTGTGAGTAAATACGGTTGTAAGTCACGGAAGCCAGAAATGTCAGGCTAAGACCTCTCGGGGCTGCTGTGACTATAATGTTCTGGTTTGTGGCCATAGTTTCAGGTTGGTTTATATTGCACCAATTTTGTGATATAAATAAGTGCCAATATATGCTTTCGAAAAAAAAACAATAAAGTACAGCAAAAATATTTAAAAAAAATGAAAGAATGACGAGACAAACGTTAAACATCGAAAAAACTCCAATTTGTAATATCTTTCTGTAAACTTTCATTATCTGAATAAAATAAATATATTTTAAATTATTGATGTAGAATTCCAAAATTTACGAAATAAATATTAACAGTCGTTTATCACGTTTAGAGAAAAAAACAAACAAAACACCTTGAATCCATCTCATTATCCGAAGCTATTGTGACCGTATTTGATGACTTTATAATCCAACAGGATCTACTTCAGCCTCGTGAAATAACACCCCGTTGAGGGTTATGCGCTTTTCCCACTGTGGTTTGATGGTCCATCATTCTCATTCTCCGTTCTGGGTTGTGAGTGAAAGTGATTGATAAGATTTTCCACACTGGTGACAACGTCGATCGCAGCGGATGCGATAAAAAAGCGGTCACCTCAAACATGTACACACGCAAATAAAAAAAGAATAAACAAACAAACTCTCTCACACACCCGAGAAGCACATTCGTGCAAAGCTCTTGAGCGAGTAATTAAAGAAATTTACATATTAAAACATGCATACGGTGCGTCACGCCGACTGACGAAAGCGCCCGTACGGGCGGAAGGATACACACCGCACCGGGGTGGCGAGAAAAAAAAGGATAACGGCTTGAGTACCGACAACAACAGCCATATGCGAAAGGTAGAAGCGCGCTTAGGCAGCAAAAGTGACGCGACCGCAACATCACGCGAAAAGTGGCTGATGCGGTACGGAGAGTGTCACTTTCACCGAGCGACGACCGTCGTTAGTCATGCGATAATTGAATTAAGGCGAGAAAAACCCCCAGCCACTTTTTCCCGGTTCCCGGACACGCGGGTTGTACGCGGGGTGCAAGTTTTGATCTATGATTCGAACGTCCGGGTTGATCGTTGTGTGTGTGTTTTTTTTACCTACCTTCAGTCTTATCTCGTTCCTTTTCTTCCTGTCACCTTGGGTCGACATTTAAATATATCCCTGCACAAAGTTTAGTACATCCACCCGACCGGGAAAAAAGGGGTGAAAGTGTCGTGGGAAGCAAGCCCGTTCCCGTTCACAATATGTTCTCGATGGTGTGTTTGTGCGCGCATTTGATTTGAAGCTGGTCGAGTAATTTGAAGCAATCTAATTGAAACAGTTTAGATAATATGACATAATTAAGCAACGGTGACACGTCGGGAGTAAGTCACCGTTTAATCACCAAAATGACATGATGAAGGATAGTAGCATAACAGCCATCATTAGCACAGGAAAGAAATGATCAATCACGCGCCCGCGAGAGGGAGAAAGGCGGGAGAAAGTGATAAGTACTTGAAGCCAGTATTTTTATGGAGGGTTAAATTGACAAGACTGTATCATTATTCTTTCATTTATCATACTCATTTTCGCCGTGTTGTGAATAAACTGTTCTGAAGATCGCAGCATAATCATTGATCAATGAGCAGCTCAAGTCAAACAATAATTATTACACAGAAGCATAAAATCCTTTCCAAATCATAATGCACTCAATGGTATAACTTTTCAACAAATGGTTATGATCGAAATGAGGAAATTTAATCCAACCGGAAGTAGATCCTTCCAATGATTCCCTTTTCTCATTCTCATGCGTATTTTGCGTACAACCCATTTGGGAATGGATAGGGTTGGTTGTAGAAAGTAAACATGATTGTTTAACACTTGTTTACACCCGATGAACAAACTTCACTTTATAGAAAAGTTTCGCATAATATCAAATCAGACAATTGGAAAGGAGAATTGCAATCGGTCGACAATACCCGCAAAACAGGATGAGTTATGATTTCGAATGTATTATTTACACACTCCTGATCGCTTTCTTTCTCTCTCTCCGTGAACAATGATGAAATCGATGAATGGCCCGCGAAACCCAAACGCCGTTTTGGGGTGGCAAAGGAACCCGTAATGAAAAGCCCGTCCGGTGCACTTAAGACGTTTCATAAATCTACATCCGCGGCGTGGTTCTTTCTTTCGCCTTATTTGCTAATACTTTCCTGCGGGATAAATTCAGTCGTGGTTCATATTTTGGGGATGATTTTTCCTTTGCTGAGGGAAGCATTTTTTCTGGCAGCAATGTCTGCATCACAGACGAGCAATACAACAAAAAAACCCGTAGCTCAAAAAGAAAGGCTTTCTTTGGCTGCCAAGGTTTTGAGAGGAGGAACTGTTGAAGCATTGAATTTGAATAATAATAAATCGTCATTCAATAGGACGTAAGCAACCAGCGAAGCAATTTTCTTTTGTTGTGCTATCCTTACGGAAAGCTGGCCCATTCTTTCGCACCCCTTTGGCACTCTGGGGGAGATGCTTCAGCGTTTGTGCCTTTTCCATCGCTGAAACGCCAGCGGAAAGGGTTGACTTTTGTTGCTGCCTAAAAAGCTGTGCGCGATGGAATAGTTTTACAGCCACAGCATGAAACGCACGGCAATGTGTTGTACGGTAAATAGCATCTTTCCCGTTTACTTTCCCTGTTTGGTGCCCGATTCAATAATTTATAGATTTTGATTTATTCATTTGCATAAGAATTCGTTCGCGGTAAAAGTGTAAACCTGACACCCTGTCGCGTTGGTACCTTCGTTCCGGGGTTGTCCGGGGAATGTTGCGGTGTTCAAATGTCAAGCAATCTTTACCGACAGCTACCGAGTCAACCGCGAGAAAGGAAATGTGTGGTAATATACCGCGAAACGGGTGGTTCTTTTCTTTTTGGCATTGGTAAAGCAGCGATATTCGGGAACGCTACAGGAATTCGCGAACTAAATCTAACGTGGCACGGTTGGAATTCCAGTGCGCCGGTAAGGGTACAAGGAAGGAAAGGATATCCAACTGGCAAGCAACTAATTTTCACAGCTGTCGTACGCATACGACACTCGTGCGGTAAGTGGTAGACAGGGTGAGTGGGTCTGGTGCAAGCCAAATTGAACCTTTAGCAATTGTACCGTTTTAAACTGTCACAACTTTTTGCGAATGACACGTGAGTTGAGGATAAGGTTTAGGGTAATATGATTTTGTGTTGAGGAGCAGAAGTAGTGCAAGGTATGTGATTATAAACCGATATGTTGGGTAGTGGTTTGGTATGAGAAGAAATACATAGCATTTGAGATGCAGTGCTCTAAACTAGACTATTGCAAAAGTTATTGTAATTAATGCTACATATTTCAGTTGTAACTGTTTCAAACTGATCGAAAAATGTTGCACATACATTTCTTTTCTTTATAACGAACTCTAGTAGATGTGTTTAAATGATTATGGAGCTAGGACTTTCAAGCAACTGTTCTCCAGAGTGTCCTGGCTCAGAAGTTGACATCTGAAAGGAAGTGGAACTTCCGATCGATATCAGATACTTCAGAAGACGATAATAATTCTAGTTTTTCGATGTTGTTGAACTCAAGAAGAGCAGGTTGCACGCCAAGAAGTACAGGAGTATTCTAACAAAAAACGGACATCGCAACAGTACAAAGTTTTAAGACTCAAAGGATTGGTAAAATAAGCGGTAATTTTGTAAATTAGAATCACAGTTTTCATTGTTTTCCCATACAGACATAGACGAATTGGAACATTTTTAACGACAGAGCGATTAGACGAATACCAATTGGTGAACATATTTCGGATGTTTTGGAGGAAGCGGCAATCAGACAGAGAGAAAATGTGAGAAAAGAAATTAAGATAGTTTGTGGAGTATCAATTGACGGCGATGATGTCGAAGTAGTTGAGGATTGTTCTTACAGATATCTACGATCCAGAAGACTTGTGCGTACTTCTCCTTCATATTCCTGGAATATACGAAATACAGAACTCAATTTAAAGATTCTTCTGTAATGCACGGCAAGTGTACTCTGATTCCAGCTATTGAGACCCAGGGGAACTTGTCAGATCTGGAGCAGATTCGCCATGGAAAGTAGAGATTCAACCCTGATATAAATTATCACTTCCTGTAGTAGAGATTCAACCCTGATATAAATTATCACTGAGGGGCGGCCCGGTGGGAGAGTTGTTCGGCGCCGGGCCTTCACACCACGTACCGGGGTTCAAATCCCATTCGGACCGTCCCCCCGTAGCATGGACTGACTAACTTGCTACGTGGTAACTTAAGTCTAATACGGCCAGGCCGTCATACAAGAACAAAAAAAAAAAAAAAATTATCACTGGCTATATGAACTGGGCGTTAAAGAATTGATGATACTAAATACAAACAGGTATCAGTGCAAAAAATTGGGGCTAGAGTGATGTTAATCATGCGAGAATAGTTGATTTTTTCGAATACAAGCTTTACAAGCATCATTCTAAACTGTTTCCTATTTAAGATATTGCTCTATTTAGACAGGATTTTCTTTTTATTTCGTAATGATGTTTAAAGGGTAACCTCTATAATACAATTTAAAACAATTATGAAATGATGTTATACATTCTAGAATATCTCTATTTCAATAAGAAATTTGAAACAAAAAATACTCTTAAAATATTTGATACATCATACTGTATGAAGACTGTATGAAGACAATCTATCAAACACTTTGAGTCATATGTCCTAATTGACTGAGCCATAGACAGTATCATGTGCGGCCCCTACACATAACATGTAATTTGGTTCAGATTTGGTTTTCATAAATCCTATCATACCATTTTTGCAGCAAGGAAGATAAACATTCGTTTACGGATTGATACATATTTGATTTGTAAAGCATCTCGTTTTCTTTGCGTTGCAAAGGTTTCTTTTTTTCGATGGGTACTCTCAAACATCCCTTCTCTTACATCGTTACTCGATCATCGTCGAAATCAGCCACCAGGGACAGCCGTCAACAATGAAATGAAAAACAACGCTCATTACATGCCGTGCCCAATATACGCTCTTCATCTCCAACAGATCAAAAGTCCCCGCAGGGGAATTACATTGCTTCAACCCAATCACCTTATCGAACCCCGCGTCTTCTTGGGAGAGGTTTACGCGAATTTTTATCTGTTCCATACCTTCAAGGAGATTTCAGGTTTTCCACTTATCGTTGAACGGGAAACCGATTTCAGGCAAGTAGAATCAAACGTTCAAATGTTCGATACACATGCATTGCGCTACGCAGCAATTACGCATCCGGTGCAGGATATTGCGTACCACGCTTCGTTCCCCTCATCGTCGCATCACGAAAGTGAACGAAAGAACTATATTGCTGGCAGAAACGATACCGAGCCTCCAAATTCGCATCCTGTACTCGCTGCAGCGGTGACGACCGAAGTACTGTGCAATAAAAGCAGGAACGCACGACGATATGGAATCCGGGTAACGCAAAAGGATTGTTGACGTCTTCGAGCGAATCGGAAACGCGGTGGTTCGCGTGAAGCGTAGCGTATACTCTCGTATACGCACGCAGCTATACGCATCGACCGGAAACATTTGGCGAACGATACCCTTTTTTCCTGGCCGTGCGTTACGCCGGTGTGCACGGGTAATATCGTAAAAATAAATAGCAATAAAGTGATTTTGCACTGAATTCTTCATGAAAAAGTTTTGTCCCACACGGATGAGGGCTTCGGCCACGCATTGCGCCATGAAATCGAATCCGTACGCCAGAGATACGGACACTTCCCTAATGATCGGGCAAAGAGCGTGCTAAGCAGCGATTACAGGCGATATTTCTTTATTTATGTACTTCCGAAAGTGATCGAGCCGAGATAGTTTGCATGCTCGATGGCTCGATAAACCCTTTCCTACAGCCGAAGCAAGCGAACGAGTGACGGCGGCAAACTATTTCGGGTTACGGTCGGAAACGTTCATCCGTAACATCATCGTCATCCGTCGATCCTGACGCTTCCTTTACCTCTCCCCTAACCAAGTGGCGTATACGGTTTGCAACAGTCAAGAACTGTAATTGACATCCTTCAATTTAGCATTGAATGGTTACGAATGCGAAACTTCCGACGTTTTGAAACGACGGTGCGTGAACCCATCAAAGCCGCATGGGATGGGCGATTGTGGAAGAATTTTTCGCAACATTCGATTAAAACCACGTGACGGAAATTACATCCCATTTAGATGTTTCGCTGGAAGAAGCATTTATTTTTCCGGAGTTTCCCCTTTCTTGGCGTGCTGTTTTCAAAAAAATTCGGATTTATCACTGGTTCAATGTGGAATAGGGATTGAATAAATGGTTTGTAATAATAACTTTAATGCTTTTTATGCTGCAGTTAGATGTAGATTTAGTTTTGCAAAAGAATAGGATTTATTTTCCATCGCTGCTCGTACAGAATGAACTCTCCAGATTTCCCATTCCACAGGGATACACAGAGTAAACAGCTATATGTAAAAAGACATAGAAAAATATGATTGGCTCAAGAAGGTTGAGTTACGAGATTTCTTGGCCGGTCATTTCAGGCTCCCGTAAAAAACTTGCTTGCCCCGCATTAGGGAGAAAGATCTAAATAAGCCGGAAACACATATGAATACCAGGACCGCTATCATCGAGCCGCCCAGCACGGCCTCTTAAGTCTTAAGGGATAAGCTAATAACTTACATCTTCTTATAACACTTTTTATAAAACTATTTAAAACAAAAAAACCTAACATTATTCGATTAGTCCACGTTCTATAACTTAAAAAAAATCAATAAATTAAGAAAGCTGATGTTAAAATCAATTTTGTATTCAAGCTCTATTTGGTACACACAACTATAATGGAAATGAAAACAATTCTATCGCAACAAAAAAATACTTCAATCTCCATCACCAAGAATCTTTATCCATTACCTCTTTTACAACTGCTCCAACTATCAGAAAGTGTTAAAAAAAAACTCTCCAATTAAACTTTGCTTGTAAATTCATAAAATTTTCTCCCTTGCTTAATTACTCCGCGAACAACTCGTCTGTTGTGACCGACGTAACACTTTCCTATTTTATTGTACCGAATGTCCATCCATCGGGTGGCGAATCTCCAGCTCCGGATTGGTACAGTGCCAACGCAATGTTACATCCAAACGGAAACCAGCATAAAAGTAGTTTCCGTTCACGGATGGCACCGGAAAACGGTACACTCGAATCGGGTCCGGATCCGGAATGGTGAACCGAGAATCGAAAGAAGCTCTCTAACAAGCTACACCCGGCAAATAATGCTCATCAATGCTACAAAACAGCGAGCACACACAATTAATGACACGACTCGTCCATTGTGTCACCGATTCGAGTATGTACGGCAATGCACGATGGAATGCGACACAGGGAATGAAAGAAGACTTCTACAGAACGAAGGGTAGGAAAATAAAAAAAGACATTTCAGTTGTAAAAAATTGAATCGTTACACCATAAACCAATGCAGAAGCTATGGCGTCCGATTGCTATCGTGCACAAAGACAGGACAGGACCCATTAACGTGATGCGAAAAACTTCGAACCGTGCTCAGTGAAAATTCAACGACGGAATAAGTCATCAAAAAGTGGTCGTATAAATTATGATTCGCTCAATGCCTGTCATCAAATGTCTGATGCTATCGATTCTGTTGCTTTGACGATAAATTGTGAGGATGTTTAGCTTTAAGTTACTTTAGGAGTTTACGCGTACGGGGTTTGGTCTACATTTTTTATTTACATAAATTTGTAACGATATAAACCACTCATGGAAGAAGTTATCAATTGATGTAGAATTATAGTAATTGTATGAATATCTTTTTGAAATCAAATTCCGTACGATAAATTAACCTGCTTCTGTACATTTTCTTCCACTTGTTTTGCCTCTTCCATTTATCGGTGACGTTTGCGATAAACGACTCAATTTGGAGAATTGCAGCGTCAACCAACAGCAAATGGTCACATGTGTTCGATGTGTTGCAAAAGGCAAATATCACTCCAGTGTCGATCCTTCCAGGATGCAGTGGAACCAAAATGGGACAATATTTATCGACACAACTCGTACGCACATCCTACACCGCATACGGTCCCCTGTACGGGCCATCACCCTCGCCGGTGCTATCCCCCAAAGTCCAACGCATATAAACACACATTAGCGCAAAATTGTAAGCGCCACCAAGGAGTGCAATAAATAAGCGGGCAAATTTGATTACACGGCCCTCAGGAATCGCTAGCGCTTATCCCCATGTGAGACCGATCGGTGATTCCTGCTGACGGTGAGAAGAATCGTCTCAAGGATGGTGACGATTTTCGGCCCAAAACACAACCTCGAAACACCGGACATACAATCCCGGAGAAACACGGTGCATTTGGGAGGGAGAGAGAACACAAAAAAAGAAGGACATTATTATTTATTTTTATGGGCTGGCGAAAAGATTTATCGGTTCAATTTTGCTAATAGATTTTCTATTATTAGTTACTGTACTGCCGTGTCGCTTGTGGTGCGGGTACGTTTGCCCGTCCTGTCCTTTTCGGGCATCGATATCTTCTGTTTGGTAGCTGGCACGAGAATATACAAAAACCTACCGTGTATTGTCTGTCAAGCGAAGAAAGATTTTCCACCATCCCTTCGGCAGTTCGGTTTGGGGGCAGATCACACTTTCACCGGTGGTGTAACAACGGTCTGCGAAAAGTTGCTGATTGCTGTTGTTTTATTGTTCTCTCCGGGCATGCACAGGACAATGTCTTTATCTTAATGGATTTGGAAGATGTACTACGGCCGGTTGGTGTTTGAATCGGCTGGAAAGATTTGTCGTGTTTTTCGACAAGCTGTTTGGGGTGGGATTTGTTTGTCGACAGAGCCGTGTCTTCGCATTGAGCTTCTCGTCTCTAGTTCACTGTTGTTCTGTTGCAAATACCTTGGAAAACACTCAAAGGAAGCAACCAATTCGCTCACCTACTGTGTGACCTAGTTTGCAATCTCCTCTCAGCGGCGTATAATTGTTGAAAGGAACAACGAAACGCAACAGGACCCCGGGTCTTCGGGTCCAAAACGCACCCCTTTTTTCGCAACCCATCCCATGGCGGACCCGGTAAAACACGGTACAGTTGGCACGAAAAAGGGACAGCAGCGATTGTTGTTATTGTTACACTCGGTTCCATGATTCCATGCGTCCCTAGCGGAATCGTAAGCTGGACGTTCGTAAGCTACACGGGAAAATCCTTTCATTGCGTAACCGGCATATCTTTCATTCACCATGGGCACGGTTTAATCCGTTTTGGTACGTTCCGCTGACTTTGTCTGTTGTTTGCAGCGGTGAAAAAAAATAGCGTTACCAATAATGGAGAAATAAACAATGTAATACCCTGTTTATATCGGTCCATACTGCGTGTAAGTTTCTTTATTTGGTACTTCTATTTTTACTGCCATTGAGCGTCAAAAGAACTTTATCAAGTGCAACACCGAAGGGGTGGCTGGGAAAAGCTCTTCAGGAGCGTAGTTATGTGTTTTACGCTGTTATTTTTAAAAATGTGTCGAGGAATGTAGTTAATAATGGCGTTAATCAAATTTAAAGTTAGAATAAATAAATTTACATCATAAGTCTTAACATTGCTAGAATATTTATTAACTATTGTGCAACTTTTCATAATCGAATGGCCAACATTTTAAGCGAATATTTATTGTTCACATAAAATTCAAAATAACTCAACTTAAATAACATTGCCATAAAATTATGGAGGACGTTACCATTCTGAATTACCAGAACTTTAATTTGCCTAAATTAAGGCGCATATGGATTGTATCTCACAATACCGATCTTTTCTAATTCGATTACACCAACTACAATTCAAGCATTCGATTCCCATCACCTTCATAGGAAAATTTCCCTTAAACTTCAATCCACACCCTCTATCCGCACACTTTCCTCTGACATGTGTGCACTGTTTAAGGGACTGTAAACATGGAAAACTATTTCCACCAAAACCATCCGCCTGTCAGCACTAAAGAACTGCACATTATGCCACGGCCAGATGGTGGTTGGCATAACGATAATCAATTTCGGAAATATTGTTCTAGCGGAAAGATACCGACCCAAACATGCTGGAGACTGTGTCCGCCACGCCAAGGCACGGATGCCGTATCCTTCTCGCATTGCTCTACAGCGGAATTCAAATCCTTTTCTCGAAAATTCATCGCGATACCTAATAATAATGATAAGTTATTTGTTCCTTCAGTGTAAACACAAAAGCGGCATCCCCGCGGAACGAACGTGCAGAGATGGAAACATAATTTGAGTCGAATGAAATTGGGGGACTACGGATTTGTAAGTTTCCCATTTCTCTCCGCACGGACAGTTGCGCGTGGAAGCGTCCCGGCGACGGACGCGAACCGAAGATGCCTTTTGCTGGATGCGCGAGGAAATCGATTCGCGTGAATATTGATAGGCAAATATTTGCTATTCATCGGATTTATTTGATTTGATTTTCGTGTACTCTCGAGGGCTTCCACCGCTCCTGTGCCGTGGATGTACCTTCCAGCGGGTTGCACGAACATCATCGTTAAGTATGGATGCTACCGTGCTACCATTAAGTAGCAGCAACGGCAGATATGAATGCATTAAGCGTACGAATCGTTCGAAATCTGGTTCCAAACGTACACATGGCTTACAAGCGCCGAAATATTTGCCCCTTTACGGTGGATATGAAATTTCAATTTGCAAGTCCTCTGCTTCCGGTTCAAAGCTTATCTGCTACCGATTGAATGGACCGCACCAGGAGAGAGCAATTCCGGGCGAATGATCAAGGCACGCAGCGCATTAGGACATTATGCAGACGGTGCGTCAAAATAATCATCAATCGTTGCACAACTGTCACCGATTCGCACCGTACGACGCCACCATTCATTGGTCGGACAAACTCACAGTCAATTACCTCTTTTCAAAAAGTCGCAACAATGTCAACCCGATTGTAAGTACCCCGGCGTTCCAATCGGTTTCCCGAGATCAAATTTCGCAACTTCATTTTTTACGTCCAACCCACCACCCACACGCAATACACGAGTTTGCAACAACGGTTGGGTCTCGCACAGTAAGGATAGGATCTCGGAACCCATTATCACGTCACGGCACGCTCACCGGGACAAGTGCTTATGACACAAATCGCGTGTGAAAAATGGTGCAATTTAATGCAGACGCGTGAATTCGCGCACACGGGCCAGCAGCAAACGATTGTGGAAGTGAAAAAGGGGGCAAAAAGAGAAAAACATTTCCCCAGGAGCACCCAACGTTGTTTTGGGAGTCGGTCGGGTTTAGATTTTTGCCTCTTTGTACTGATATCCTAATGCACGGCGGGTTCTTTTTATTCTTTTTTCGGCATACCAGGTGCAAGGCAGGAAGATACAGTCGGAAGCAGACGAAAAGTCATTTATATTCATCTTCCATTGTAACGCGACTGTTGAACCCGGCATCATGTCTCGCCCGGAGTGTGCCGAGTGGTTGAAGTGTTGGTAGTTGCCAAAATAAGCCATTGCTGAAAGCTTGTGCTCAAGCATGACAAATGATTGGTTGCGAATTTTCCCCATTTGTGTGCAGTGGAATGTGCTCGGAACGGTGCGCTGAGGTTATGCAAAATCGCGAGCGTTTAAGAAGGAGTTGTTCGTGAAAATGTCATATTTAAAACAATGTTTTGATGTATAATAAAGTTTGTTTAAATAAAATAAAAATTAATAAAATGGTTTCTAACCTTTATTTGTCCATCCGCACTCCAAACTCCGACGTCGTATGCCAGCTATTAGATTGTTTTCTCAAGTGACCGGTCCTCATTTTCCCTCAGGAACACTTGCTCACAACACTGATTACAACGTACACTGCACTCATCGTTCATTTTCACCATTACAGTACTGATCACTACCATCTTTTTAGCCGGCGCTAGTATCGCTTCTCAGTCATGGCCTGCTGCAGGAGTTTTTTAAACAACTCCCGATTATGTGCCTTTGTCTGTCAATCCATTAATCCGGCTTTTTTTCTGGATTCGTTATCGCCAGTTTGAGCATAGGCTGCCTTCTCTGTCCACGTGAGCGGCCTAAAAGGAACTTTATGAGCTGGGTCTTTCGGTGTCATTCGCATGATATGATCAAACCACCGAAGCTTATCGAGTATATTTCGAAACACGATAGAAAAGTCAACGTAATACTCATAGAACTCGTCATTGTAGCGAATCCTCACTCATCGCACGTTTTGTAATTAACGCACACACATTTTTTTCTCTGCGTTGAACCATTAAACACACTCTTTTACTTACACCGTTTACCTTTAAGGGAATAATAAACAAAACTCACTACGCACTTTCCTTTCCTAAACTACATGTCCCGATCACAAACACACAGAGCATAACATCGCCTATCTATTCAGTCCACATCGTTCTTTCTCAATCACTAACACCAAAGTTTGTTGGACACATCACGTTAGTCTACCGGTAACGGACATTAAAACTAATCAGATTAAACGAATGACGAAACATGTATTATCCACCGATGACGTCACTGCACATTCTTTTGTGCTATGATAACAATATGA
>AXCM01000869.1:0-54521 GCA_000473375.1 Anopheles culicifacies | reverse complement strand
CTGCTGAAGACGATCAGTAACGCCGTTATCGTAGCATCCGATGAGCTGACGCAAGAGAATGTCATCCCGCACGAACCGGATGAAGTACCTTCGACGGGTAGTGCGACTACTGGAGCATCGGGAACCACATTGGTTTCCGCTTCCAGTTGGATTCTGACTATGGTTGTGTTCATTACCACGGCTACCATCACCGGTCGAACGCTGTAAATGTCTCAACTGTAGCATAATTCTTCCGTGGTTGTTTAAGCGTTGGTACAAGCTGTAAGTTTACTTGTCATTAAATTCCCACAAATGTTGCCAAAACATTTTAACCTAAGTTCGGTTGTTTCTAGATGAGTTTGTGGTTAGTAAGATGACATTACTGATTGGTACTCTCCAAGTTTGATGTTGTATAAGGTATCGTTTATTATTCTTATGTCCGCCCAACAATAACTTGACAAACATCCTTATAGATAGATATCCTGATCTCCGATTTAGCTATTACTCTGTTGTTTCGAAATGATAGTAGAGGCCCAACACTATTAAACACACCTATCACATTGTCTTAGACTTTGATGAGTGAGAGGGCGTTGTAAACTTTGAAGACTTCAAGTTGAAGTCAGATCAAAGTGCCAGAATAAAGGAGAACAGTTGCATAATATTTGGAACAATGTCGATTGTTCTGTCACACCTGTGAACATTTAACTTTGTGAGTTCGGAGTCCTCTTACCCGGTAACGACTAGTCTTCTTAACGTTAGTCCAGCCATTGATTATTGATTATTGAGGTATTCGTTCCTTAAGCAAATTTCGCAAGAATGAAAGAAAATTGTCTGATTCATTCAATCCATTTAATTCTAGCAGAAGCTCAACCGGTACTTGTGGTATGGTGGAGGTAGACGCTTGCAGGATGGCTTCAATCCTCGGTCGATCTCGTACCGTAATGTCCTCTAACCGGTGTCCCAGCTCATACTCAAGTAATGCACGTGATAATTCAAAATCAACACATTTTAGCGACATTATCACAGCATCATCTCCCTCCTTTTCCATGCTTGTAACGTTCAGAACACCTTTCGCGATGGCATGATGCAGGAATCGTTTTGCCCACCGGACGTGTTGCTGCTCAATTGCCTCGTACAGTGCGTCCCGGTTGGATTGCAACGCTAGGTTTGGAGAATACTCCATAAGCAAATCGAGCATTTCGATTGAATTTGCTTGAGCGGCCAGCCGTAATAAGGTAGCACCTCTGCTATCCAACATGTCTACCGGTGTGGAGTCGTAATCTAGCAATTGCTTCATCCTGGAAATGGTATTAGTATACGGAATTCTTGCCACTATGTGGGCTGGTGTGTAGCCAAAAACATTCTGGGACGTTGTGTCAACTTTCAACTCTAGCAACCGATCCAAAATCTCTTCATGTTCATTCATAACGGCTTGATGGATTAGTTGATTTCCACCAGCTCCATCGGTTACGTCCAACACACTGATTCCGTCGGCATTGCGCAGATCTCGCCCAAGGCATTCATCCATCAAATACAGTGCTATTTCTGGCGTGTCATAATTCATAGCCAAACCAATTGGTGTCGTTCCGCAGCTGTCTGCTAGCAAAGGATTTGCTCCTAACTTTACCAACGGTTGGACAATTTCCAGACTGCATCCATTCTTGATAGCCGTCATTAAAACAGTTTCTCCTGCGGGAGTTGTAGCGTTTAGTATGTTAGTTAAATCGATACGACTGCCCGGTGCGAGGATGTTGTACAGACAACAGACGTTTTCAATTCGCAAAAAATATGTAGTATGATCAGCTTGAGAAAACGTCGCATGTACGAATGTATGCGTGGTGAATAGTGAATTGGTGAGGTTGAACAGCCCGTGTACGTTTTCAACCAGCGAGGATTTTTCTATGAAACCTAAGTCAACCTCAACATCTTCGTTCACGTGCACATTCCCAGGTACGGAAAACTTCATGAGTATTTCTCCAACACTTATTGAGCGTTCTTGTAAATCGTTAATTGTAGATTGTAAGTCATTTATCCTACTAATCATATCTTCACAGCATGACGCGATATTACCAATAAAGTTCTTCTCCACTTTGCAAAGCTGAATGAGGGAGGAATCGACCAGAAATACTATATCATCCAGCACACCAATATCGCCAAACCGTCGCATGCTGTCCATCCGATTCAACAGTGTGTGTAAAATTCTCGAATCATGTGTTTCTGTCGCACAGCCTAAAGCAGTTCTGTCCATATTGCACTCCTCAACGAAAGCGATCATTTTCCAGCGCTGAAGCACACTCACGTGCAGTGTGCAGTGATCGGAAGCGAGTGTACAGGGGTGTGCAAGACGATCGTCAATTTCTCCCCAAATGGTGTTCCATGCAGGCTGTTCCTCGCCTTGCAAAATCGCTTCATGCAATGTTGTTGAGCTGTCGAGCCAGCTAAATCCAAGTGTCCTCAATGCTCGTAAAATTCTACTAGATGCTGCTGTGTTATAGCGCACATTCACCGCAAATGGATGTTCTATAAGTGCGCCATAGATAGCACGATTTACAGACTTTAGTTGCCGTATTAGTTTAACCTGCTCGTACATTATGAATAGCAGTAGCACGTTAGATTCCGTATCTTCATAGTCTGGAATAAGCACATCGACGGCTGCATCTGCATCCAGCAGCAACTGAACGCACTGCCAGTAGTTGTACAGCGTTGCTTTGTGGATGGCACTTGACAGAACGCTGCGATCCTTGGGTGGGAAAGAAGTGAGTAAATACTTTAAAACCGAGTATCTTCCCAAGGAAGAAGCCATTAGATAGCAATCCCTGATCGCATCCACCGTAATTCGTTGATCGTTCAGAAAATGCTCTAGAGCTGTGTGATTGTTCGCCTTTATCGAAGTTCGGAGCAGAGCAATGTACGCTCGTTCGTCCAGATCTATTTTACGTGCAATACTATCCAACATATCGTTCCAATGCATTACAATCGACAACTCTAGTGACTTTGGATGCAAGCGGTATGCTTTACACACAAGAAGCTCAAAAGTCGAGCGTAATCCTCTAAATATAGCTTTACATATAATATCCGGATCGCTTTCAGTGATAATGTAGTCACCACAGAGGAGAACCAATTCTTCAACACATTTTTCATTACCATACTCAAGAAAGAGTTCTAACATTTTCTTTTTTTCTAGAGTCGTTTTCGTGAGGATCAATTCAGATGATAAATGGGAGATAAGTTTGGGCCAAGCGTAGCACTCCTCACGGAATGATTCAATCTCGTTCATGAACTTAAAACCTGCTTCAAAGTCGCGTCGCACTACTGCACTCTCGTGCAGAAACTTGGGATCCTGATACAATTTTGAGAGGTTTGGAATATACAGACCGAGTAACGCCACAATATACGGATCCAGGTCACTGAGTCCTTGAAGATGAAATGTAATCGCAAGGCACGTTGCTGGATACTGTTCGACGTTGGGTGATGAGCAAAAGAAGCTTTTTATTTCACCACCGGCACGCATCTTCTCATGAACTTGATGCAGATCGTTCCGCTTTATTGCTGCAATTAGTTGCTGTTGCTCCTCAACCCATCTGATCGTATCCTCTAGGGATGGAAAGCGTAAGTCCTTCGGCTCGTTACGTTTGCTGTCAAACAAACGCACTTCGGTGTACGCAAAGATGTATGCATTAACAATCAGCTTTGCTTCACCGCTATCCGTGAGCAGATTGTAGGACAGTGAATCGTGTGCTAGCAGATTTCGGTAGTTTCTCCCTTGTATCATGGGAATGCGATGCTTGATGTAGTGGAAGCTATCACCAAAGTATCCCACTGCGGATAACATTTCGCACAACTCCAGCTGCAGATGCTCAAGAGAAGCACGAATATCTTTTTGTAAAATAAAAACTCCCACATCCAGCGCAGTGACCATGCGTATATCGTTCTGTTCTAGTATGGTACGCAACTTGCCGCGTTGTCCATCGAACAGTGCCTGCAGGTGTTCTTGGTCGCGCTGCCTAAGTTTACGCACGAGTGTACCGTCCCATGGTAGTTGTCGTTGCCTGCAGAACAATTCCAATACCTTCCACTTGTTGTCTAAGAAGAAAATGTTCTCATAGTACGGACAAAGCATTTTGTTAAGCTGCAGTATTGCGTCCTCATCCTCAATCGCTACCTGCAGAGTCTGTATCAGTTCACGAGTGTTCGAGAGTTGATGGCTTTTAGTAGCCGAATCCAGTCCAATAAGTAAGATGGTGAGAATGGAGGAAACATTCGTTGGGTTAATCCATGTAAACCGCAGATCCATCAATTCAAGTTGCGACAAGTCCTCCACTGTTGAATCCCATTTATCACAGATAGTTTCGAGCAGTCGGTTTGGATGGTACGAGTCTAGCTTCCAGTGCAGTATTCTTCGTAAAGTTACTATGCAATTGCAGGAAAAGCATGTTTTTCGTAAACTCTCAAAATTGTACTCAGCTTCGACCGCTAGCAGAGCTTCCAGCTCCTCGACAATCGTACATTGAAAGACGAATTGTTTGTCCACATCCTTGAATTGAACAGTGTTCGCTACTGGTTTCTCCCTGAGCTCAGCAAACAGTATCTTTGCATTGGTAAAATACTTATGGACCTCTTGGAGGGCATCATGTTGCATTTGATGTAGTGTATCCCTCTCGCAAGCCAAGATAAGCAGTGCTCGTAGCTGCTGTAAGGAACTACACCGTACAAGCAACCCGTAAAAGCTGCGACGTACGTCTGCCAACAGTATCACAAACAGCAGATTAATAACCATGCTTACAACGGCCGTATGCTTAGTTAACACGCTATAAACTCTTTGCTCCAGTTCTCCATCAACCAACAGCCTTCCCAGTGAGAACTCCCGCGCGTAATTGTTCCGATATACGATGTTAGTATCTGCAAACCGCCACGTAAGCATCCGTTCCATAGCTTCCTTCAACCGATCATTGGACATGTTTGGCGTGCTCTTAGTGCTTTTCATCGTCTCACCCAGCACCATAAAGGCACGTTTCACATAGTCTTGAAACACTTCCACATTGGCTCGATTTACGTTGGCCCCATATCCAAAGGTGGTGACAATTTTGTTGAGCGAGTGCAGTTGCTTCATTTGATTGTAACACTTGATCAGCTTCCGTCTGGTGCGGCGATCCTTGCCTCGCATTAAATGTTCCAAATCAAACAGTGCGCTAGCTACAATATCGGCTGCAATCTTCGCGTGCTCAGTAGACGGGTTTCGTTTCGTTCGTGCCATTATCTGATCAGCGACATTTTGTGGATGCATCACGTGTTCCAAACGACGCTCTAGCAACTCGATCAGACATTCGCGGTGTTTTTCCCGTATTTCCTTCATCTTTACCTCGGTCCAGTTTTTGTTAACTTTTTTCATCTTTTGCATCAGTTTTCGAATGGTCGCATCCACGTTGCTGTTTGGTGCGATCAATGATTTTATACTGCCTCCGAGTTGTTGTTTTACCATATCCGACGCCTGAATTCTCTTCGTCAACTCTTCAATCAGACCGAGCTTCATTGGAGTAATAAAGGATTCTGCTTCCAGCACCAAAGACTGTAGATCTACTTCCGCACGCTCAAGACACTTCTTCGCGAGAGCTAGCTGACAGGCAATCATACGTACAAACTCAACCACAAGACACTTGTGTATCATCATACGGTAAAGATCAAAATTGGGCGATTGTTTGAACATGTTTATAAAAATGGCCAGACAAAATATTGCCTCCCGAAGTGGCAAATACTCGAGGAATTGTTTGTGCTGAAGAAAGTACAGATGGTTGTGTATGGCATGTAGCCGGTCCAGCAAACAGTCATCAATATTCTCGTACGTCCCGGTGTCATACTTCTCCGCTATGTGATTCCAGCATACGGCTATAACGTCGACGTGATCCTTCCATTCACTGGAGTTGCTCTCACGCGGTGCCCTACCAGAATCGCCTGATAGGTGCCTGTATCCATAATCAGCTAACTTCCACAGCACAAACATTCTCAAATTTGTCGATAAATGAAACTGTTTCACGTTTAATTTAGTAACCGCACCGGCGAGGCTTTCAAATAACCGGCCTTCATCGTATTGCTTCACCGCAAGAAACGACTTGAAGAGCGCCAGGGAATTATGCTTCAGCATCCTGTAGCAAGCGGTCGCATCATCCACTCCTTCGATCACGATCTCGATAATGCGCTCTAGGAAGATGGAATGATCGCTGTGCGCATGTGCTAAGTTCGCCAGCACTGTTTGGCCATTGCCGACAATCACTTCACTGTCGCACAGTTCACTCTTCAGCAAGCAGCGCACCAAACCGAGATGACTCACGTCGCCGTTCTGTACACAGTAGGCTAATGGGGTAATGCCGTACTTTAAACTAAACTTTAGGATGGTTTCTATGGTTGATTGGTGCAAGATGCGGCCCAATGCCTGTTCATCCTTATCCCTAAGAGCTTCGAACATTTCGACAATGCACGAGGAATCTCCATCGTTTTCTCCACTGTCTGACATTGAGCGTACGCAACGAAATAAACTTTTTACGCAAATGACTGTCAAGCGGTTTGTACGGGGATGCCCCAACGCTGTTCATCGATGTGCTCCACGATTGTGCGTGGCTCTCTATTTTATGCTCTCAGTATTGTTGGGGCCAATACAGAGAGAGACGCCAAAGAGCATGCGAGTGATACGCGTTAAACCAGGGGTTAGCAAAGTATGTTGCGTGTTTTAATTTTTAGCTTAACTTTTGGTGAGCTGTTAGATTTGAAAAGTTCCATCTCGCTCCCAAGACAGAATATCTACTTACCACTTGTTAGAAAATCCAGCGGATCAGACTATATTTCGTATGAAGAATACTGATAGCTAAGGTTCAACTTACTGCAATTCGTTTCGTTCCGCAAGAATATTAGGCTACTTAGATCGCTAAAATATTTCGACAGTTCCTCACGTTTCCTTAACAACGCTCGAGCAGATGAGTGATATGGCTGAATTGGAGTTGAGGAGTAGAGTTTGACTCCAAAGTGTGCTCTATATTTAGGACCTTGGTTCTATTGAGGTTTCCTGCGAGACTGTAAATAACTGGAATAGGTAGAACGTTTCACAAGATACTATCAACGATCTTTGCAAGGAATTGGATGCTTGGAGAATAGATCTTGAGATCATTTCAAACCATCCGATTACTCTTGACAGGACAAAGCCATAAAGATTATATAGATCGCATACATATCATCACACTGATATCACTCGCTAAACTATCATATGATGTAAATCTTCTTCTTCTTTGGCGTAACGACCTATATCGGTCATGACCTGCCATTTCTGGCTTCTTCTTCTTCTATGGCTCTACAACCTCGAGAGGTCTTGGCCTGCCATTTCTGGGTCCCGGGGACAGGACAGTCACTCCTGTGTACAGAGGAACGGCCCCCGAATGGGATTCGAACCTCGGTCCTGCTCGTTCGAAGACCGACGCCCCAATCTCTTCGGCCACCGAGCCGCTTCCCATTTATGGCTTACGAGACTTAATTATACTCACGTAGTTGGGATAGTTCCCTTCACTACAGGGGGACGGTCTGGTTGGGTACTGGAACCCCTGACTGAATAGCTCACGTGCTTCAAACCATACATTTCTTCTTTCTCAACGTCTTCGTATCAATTTATTGTTCCGTATTCGGACATCATCATATCGGTTTTTTTTTTTTAACAAATCAATACATAATATTTATTTCCTTTACTTTTGCATTATTTCCACTACACACGCATACGCCCGTACGTTTGCGCCCGGTGGAATTTATGGATTGGTTAGCATTATATTACGCTCCCTAGAAACCACCTGCTCGTAAGCGTCACTTATCTATTTCATTAGCTGCATCCAGCAATATGGGTGCGTATATCGTACACTCGACTCATCTGCTCATGATTGTAGTAAAACATGTGTGTGTGTGTGTGTTTTCACTATGTCCAAGGGTTACAATAAATTCCATCCTCCAGGTTTTGTTCTGCTGTAAACGATTCATCGATAACTACTTACATCTTAAGCTAGCGAAACATTTCGTAACACCGCATTCTGTTCGCCGGCTTCTCCTCGTCCGTTGTACATGGCAATCGGTGTTTGAAACACCACCTTGAGTATTATTAGTATTATTTGAGCGAATTAGTTTCCATTGTCCACAAACTCCCACCCACTTTTGACATTGATCGATTTTGCCTGCATCGATTAGAATATTTTTGCTACGTTTGCTGCACTACAGTATAATCTAGAGCTGCGTTTAACCCTACGGGATGGAACTGGGTTTGTTGACGAAATGGAAGAAAGTACAATTTACAATTCAGAAACGAAATGCGTCGCCAACTCCAGAGGAAAGAATTCCGTACAACAATAATTTGCATAAAGCTTTACCTAGTTAACAGCGATGCCAAACCCACCAAGTTCACCGAACAACATATTGTGCTATTGTTGTTTGCGTAACGGCTTGATCTACCAAAGGGTTGGGGTCATATATTTACACTAAATATTATTTAATTGTTGACAGCGCCAACTAAACTGATCGGGAGTAAAACTGGACGCTACTGCCAGAAGCATAAGTCACCAATCTGCTCAATACCCCCGGGACTACTATTTATACGGATGCTGGAACGAAACATCCTGCTATGTAGAAGGCTAACGAGACGAGAAGGTGTTATTTAAAGCTACACAAAATAGAGGAGATCATTTAGCGGACCGACTATATGTTCTTCAACTGACTTCACCTGGACACATCACCCGGATGACAGGAAACCCAAATGGCGTAGACGGTTTGACGAAACTGTTGCATAGCTATTATGGACGCGATAGTTCCGGATGGATAGGTTATCAACTAGCATTTCCCTCTACAGGAGGGCCTTTCATTCACTACCTTAAGTTATTGTGGCAAAAATTATAATCAAAACCATTCAGTTAACGCGTCAACGATTTCGCGAATGATGATGTCTAGTATAGGCGTATCATTAATTCCGTCTGATTCAGTCTCTGCAGACGAACGACGTCGGAAGTTGACGACTAATGACCGTTGCGAAACGGTTCGTGATGCAATACGTCTTTACATAGTGGCCACATTAAGAACGCTACACTTAACTACGTATATTCCTAACACAGTCCTAGGAACGTGCATCTACGAGGATTACGCTTTGTGAGGGCAGAAATGTGCATGTGACACAAACAAGAGTTGCATCACATTCTTGGAACTTCGGTCCCTAGTCTGTGAGGGTAGCTCACACGTACACTTCGTCTCACAATCGACGATCACCGGCACCACGTCTCCGCTCGCCATCGATCGGATGCTCCTCATTGTCCTCATTGCTGCTGACACTGTCGTTCACCTCTGCGACCGGCCGACGATTGCCAACCGCTGCTCCAGATGCGTCTCCGTTAGACGCACCCGATGCCGAACCCTCCGACCCAACGACACTTTGGTGGTACGGTGGGCCATGATTGCGACCCTCCGGATACAGCAGTCCAACGTCACTTCCGCTCAAGTTCTGGATGATCGAGCTAATGTTCGTGCCAAGGCTTTGGCGTTTGATTGGCGTGATGTTGAGATTCTTCGGTGACTTTGGTTTGGTCGATTGTCCTGCCGCTGAGCGATCGGTCCGATCGCTGCCCGTCGCCGTCACCGCCGCCACCGAGGGAGAAAACGAGCCCGGCATGTCCTGACATGACGATGATGATCGGCCACCATCAGGTGGTTCGAAGGGTGTTAGCGTTAGTGGTGTCGACTTAAATCTATGCAATTCCTTCATTACCTCGTACTGCGAGTCGGGAGCCAGGAAGATGTCGTGCAGGTTTTTGGTCGAGCGCCGGTGTGCCTCCTGGCTCTGTTCGTTCGAGGAGTACGGGTACGAAGCGATAAAGTTGCAACCGCCCGCCGGACCATCGTGTTCCGCCTGACGGATGTTGATACCATCGTTCGGGGAGGATTGCTGTGACTGGGAGTGCTTCCCGCTACCGATTGCAGGTGCACCGATCGACGGGAAGTTTGTACTGGGAGTGGCCGGCGACAGATCGGTATAGTCCGTCCGTTCACCCGAATCCATCGAACACATGCTCTGGCGAGAGAGATCCTTTGGCAGTAGTGAGGATCGGGGCATTACCTGTGGCTTGTCGCCCAGCCCAAGTACCGTCTGAGGGAATGGCTGCCGGCTACGGACCGATGTTTCACGCTTGCCAAACCGCTGAGCAATGTACTCGTCCGCTGTGTCCTGTTGCTGCTGATGCTGCTGCTGCTGTTTCTCCTTCTTACGTCTTTGGTTGGCATCTTCGTAGTAGTTGTCATTCTTGACGGACATATTGCAGCAGCTGCTCACGTCAGCAAAGTAAACCTCGGACTCTGTAGGTTCGAGCAACTTTCCAGTTACCGCTGATGCTGCCTCTGCCTCGAGGGCCTCCACCGTCTGGAACCCACTGTTTTCAATGCCTACCGCGTTGGGTAGCTTCTGTCGGCGATTCCTCGGCGGATGTGGAACCAGACCGGTCGGCAAACCGTGCGGCGATCCTACTCGACCAGAACACTCATCCGATCCACCATTTGGAGACGGTAAGATCGGCTCATTGTACTCGTTCTCGGATGTTTCGAGCGATCCGGGTGCACCCTGACCTGCCCCGAACACGTTTTGTACATTCACCCTGCCACTCGTTGGTTGGCTATTGTTTGCTGGTCCAATACTTTTCGCACCAGCCTCAACACGCTTCTTCGCTTTACGCAAGGGAAGTGTGTTGGAAAACCGATCCCGTCCGGGACCGTCACTGTCTGACGGTGTGTTCTCGTAGTTCTCTTTCGTTTGTGGCTTATTGTAATTCCCAGTTTGTTGTCTGGTTTTACTACCAAGATTGGTGCTATTACTACCAACATTGGAACCTCCGGAAGATCCTCCGCCAACGATACCATTGCCCACGACACCGCGACCATAGTTGGATGGTAGAGCTTGCTGACCCGAACCGTTTGACATGTTCGCCTGACCGCTAACGTACTGCTGAGGAATTCCATGTACGTCGACACCCATTACCGAGTGTTGATGGCATTCCAGAATAGCAATACCAGCACCTCCCGCATTTGACGGACCACCCGCCGCTGTAATACCGCTCGGGTCCATCAACGGTGGACCACACTGTGCTGGATGAATGTACTGATATCGTCCACGACGTGCAGGACTGTTTGGATCGCTGTAAGGTGGCGGTGGTCCCCAGATACCGTACTGCTGGTCAATCACATTGTAGCGCGGCTGCACAGGATCACCCAGAAGCGTACCACCACCCGGTACCATCGGTGCCCCACCAGCTCGATTCGAGAATCCGTACTGCGAATCGGGACTGTGTGGTGATAGCCGCTGGGATGCGTCACTCCGCTGCCAGGGCATCCTTGGCCAGCTCCATCCCGGCATGCGTCTTCCACTCGCATTCAAGCGACCACCCGTGCCCGGCTCATCGCCACCCGGATTCGGTGAATAGAAGTTACCAGCCTGTCCCGGAGTCCAGAAACGATTGTCTCCTTCCCACGGGTATGCCGAGGGAAGCACGTTACGATGTGCGTGGCACTGTTCGCAGCACCGACAATTGCCTGCTCGTGAGCTTCCACCAAGCCCCGCACTAGCACCACTTCCTAGCATCCCCGGCCCTGAAGGTAACACCGAGGATGGACCTTGTTGGCCAGAATATAGCGAACGGCACCTCAGTTCCAACTGCTCCCAGTACATCTTTTTCCGCTCGTGGCTCAACAGCTGGTACACGAGCATACAGCTGAACACGGCCACTAGCACACCGGCCACGGAGAGACCGAACACGGCACGCAGACACGAGTACAGTGCACCGTGAACGA
This sequence comes from Anopheles culicifacies, assembly GCA_000473375.1. Taxonomy (NCBI): domain Eukaryota; kingdom Metazoa; phylum Arthropoda; class Insecta; order Diptera; family Culicidae; genus Anopheles; species Anopheles culicifacies. The sequence continues at coordinate 42,701 of AXCM01000869.1, read as the reverse complement.
CACCACAGTCCGACGTGGAGTCGAACACGAAGCGCACACTATCGTCCACACCGGTTTCCGTCTGCTTGTCAGCTGTTACGGAGTAGCACGTACAGGTACGTGTTTTCTGTGTGTATTCACACTCACGCAGTACTTGCAGACGACTCATATGCAGAACGGTCGTAGTCACCGTCACCAAGGCGCAGGTAAGTGCCGACGCCAACCCACATGCTCCGGATAATTTGATCTACAAAGCAAACGTCACATGTTTTTGTATTAATACAACTATCCCCGAAGGTAAAAGAGATCCATTCTGTGATACGTACCAAGTAGCTGTACCGGTTACGTCGCCTCGCAAGGCTCATTATGCAGATACCCGTCAGCATGAGCTAGAATAAGAGAACAGAGCACAATGAGTTCTGAAGGATCTAAACAGGATAAGAATAGTGTCTCACCAAGGTAGCAGGCACGAACGTTGGCACAGTTTCGAAGTACCCCACAGTACTGGTGTATGACCGGAGCAGGAAGTAAATGCCCAGAAAGAGTATACCGAGTAGACTGGAAATGCCGCCACATATCAGACACCAGATGACGTACTTCCGCACGCCGGATGTTGAGGAAGCTGTTGGAAGATGGGAAAGAGGACGGTAAGCTGTCAGTGTTCAAACCATTCGACAAAAGTTCCAGCGCCAGTATATTAACCCGCTGTTGCTGATGGTGGACGCGGTGGTTCCACGGGTGGTGGGGCCCAGGTGCACGTGGGCACACTGTACTGCACAACCTGCATAAACGGATACCCGTGCATGATGTGGCGTGTTTACAGTGGAATGGGTCTGCGTTTGTGTGCGGCTCCAACTAACGAAACGAGTGCGAAATCCACTAGCCGTCTGTACTGCCACCTCACACCAAATGCGTTATATTATCGTACGTTTAACGTGAAACATTTGCTCCCGTTTCGTACCAGGTCTCGTAAAGAAACAAACTTCCGTAGGACACCGTAAATACTACACACTAAATAAGACTACTATTGTTGCTGGATGTTGTACTATCTGTTATCTATGGCGGGCAGCTATCACACTAGCTGTGGGGACACCCGTCTGCTTCGTATCTCAAGTATTTCGCGGTGTTTATTGTACTGCTGGTCTCATGTGTTACTGTTGCTGCTGCTGCACATTGTTGTATTATACAACAATCATGTCCTACAGGACGGACATGAATTATCTCCCGAGCAGCGCCTTTTCGTGTTAAATGTGTCACAACATAAAGCACATTGTGCTTCCTTCACTTCACAACTGTGTGGTGCCAAAATACTACTGTCCGCACCCTGTTCCGTCTCTGTCTAGAGGACACTGTAACACCCACGACGTTCAACAACCATCGTGTATATTCCCTCTATGCAGGGATTCGTTCGCGGTGCACTCGGATGGATGGGAAGCAGGATTTCAGTCACTCCCGACTTCCGAGCACAACTTCAAGCGTTTGGGTGGGTTCCAGTTTTTTTCGCAAGGTTGGCTCCAGTTGCAAATAAAAACTGTTTACTTCCTTTCCGCGCAAAGGCGCACTGGCTGACCCCATACACATACACGCACTCGGTTCACCAAACTTTTGACAGGCGAAATGAGTTTGCTGACTCGTTCTTCGTACTTGCGTAGTTCCCGCGTCCCAACATTTGCCACCAGGATGGATGCTGTGGCATTTCGATTCACGCCAAAGCATACCAATGCACCTCGCGCGGAGGATACACAAACGTGCCAAGCGCTAGAGAGAGATACAATTGTTTGGGCGCGGGTTTGGGGTGGAGAGATTTCGCTGCTCACACAGCTAGTGCGCAGGATCCGCCCGTCACGTGCCGAGGAATGATGTCCTGGCGAATATGGGCAGGACATACATTAGTTACGGCACTGAAGGGTTTAACAGCTTCAAAATGTCAGTTAGGAAATAGGGTTAGACACTTATTGAGGACTCCAATTCCAGCCATAAGTACTTAAGACAAGCATTAGAAACGTACCGAATTCCTCGGGAATAAAGGGATAAAATGAGAAAAGCCCTTTAGCGGAGACCCGAAAACATACAACGATACGTCTTCCAATTCCACATTCAATATCCCGAGCACTGCTTCGTTAAATACCTTCGTTTTCAATTTCATGGTCGCGGTCTGTTCGTTCCAGTCAAGCTCAGCTTGGAACTCCGCCATTGACGAACAAACATCGATTCCCCCGAACAGCCTACAGCCTACAAAGTCCATCAGGTAACGTGGGTAAACCAGTCAATAGGTTCACAAGACCAAAGCAAAGGGAAGGCGAAATTGTTTCAAATTATCCTACTTCCTAAACTACTGTCGAGTCATTCCCGTTGCCCAACCCGCGGGGGGGACTTCCTTGCTTACCCGTTTCCATGCGTTGCGCGGTACGTGTTCTCGGTGCGGGCCGTGGCGGTAACGGTGGCCCCCGGTCATCTTCGGAGATTTCCTCCTCCAGCTTGCTGATGTCCATATCGCCGGCACCATCACTGTACACCTCGATGTGATGACTCTGATGGCCACCGTGCCCATGGTGATGATGGTGATGATGGTGAGCATGATGCGCATGGTTGTGATTGTTCCCATACTTCCGCTCGTCACCGAAGCGCACCGGTGAGTTCAGTCTTGAGCCATTGTGAGCACTACAGCGAAATAGTTACGGTTTAATCAAAAAGGGGAAAGTTCAGTGTGCGTGTGTAAGCGTGAATGTGAAGAAAAGCGAAAACGGAAATCAATCAAACAAACCACGGATCGTTCCGGGTGACTTACAGTGAAATCTTCTTGGCGTCCATATTTACGTCCAAAACGTTAGACGTATTCTCGTCACAGGAACCACCGGCACTGGAGTTGCCACCACCACTACCGAGTCGGGTAGGTTGTTTGGTATTATCACAGGAACTGGAGCTCGATGGCATATAGTGGTGATGGTGTTGCTGCTGCTGCTGCTGTTGATGATGGTGAGCGAGATGATGATGAACCGCTGATGGATGATGCTGCTGCTGCTGTTGCAGTACCGCTACACTGTTGTCACTGGCGTAATCAAGATCTGCCTCGGCTGTGGTAATGTTGTACGCGGGATCGTGATGCAAATGATAACGATGCGGTTGACCCTGCGATGGCTGTAACGCATCACCACCACCGCCATGATTGTTCGGCTGTTGTTGTACCGTCATCGTGTCTCTAGAGCGACGCTTGCCTTACGCGGCACATCGGGACAAAGACCCTTCACCAAAGACCTGGCCGTTGGGGAAATAGAAATGTGAACGGGGCATACAATTAAAAAAAAACCAAGCTTAAATTAAACTCACGAAACCGATCGGACGAACAACTACGGAAGAAACGCTGAATTATGCAACGCTATTGGAGCGAGGATTGTGCCCAGTAGTCTGTCTTTTCGGTGACCCATTTCGAGCCGATGGGTCATTTGCAATAAAGGGTAAAGCGTGGTGGTAAAGAGTACCGAAAGCAGCACGTCTCTGTATTTGTTGGACCGTGTATCCAAGGTGCATTATAGATTCGTTGTACGATCGTTTCCTCCAGTATGGTAAGTTTTGTTAATTGATAATTTTCTTATAACGAAATGAATGGAAACTCGTAAAAGCGACTCGAAACGGAACGATCGTTACGGCTTATTTGTAAAATTTTGTTTTTGGCACCTTGTTTTTCTCTCTGCTTATCAGTTTGTTAACAACATGCGTTTCGGTCCGGTTTAAGCGGATTTTTAAGACCTCCTGGTAATTAATAGCTTAGGTAAAAGGACCAGAGCTACCTGGAACCTAGAAGTAACCCTGGAACAGTGCAGTATCTCTCGTTCCGCAGGTAGCAACGATAGCAATCAGTTGTAAGTTATTTAGTGCGGACTCTGTGTAAAAAGGTGTCCCTTACAATGTTCATTGTGACCTGTGCAACCTATCCGTAAGGTGTCTCCTGTACACTGCTGCAAGCGTGAGAGACCTTTACGGACTATTCCCCGAAACTATTCACCACACCATTTCGTCCACCAATAGCTTATAGACGGCGTTAAAGGCTCTTTTAGTTTGGAGTGTTTTACAGATGCCGAATGCGGTCACCAGACCCCGTTGTACCGTGGTACACATTATTAAGCTATTTTACAGGGCGGCGTTCAATCCGCCGTGCCGATCGTCAATAGCGTGCCAATGCGCCGTGCACAGGTACATAATTATATTGGGTTGCGCTCGCCCAAAAGGGACAACCGTAGCGAGGTGTCGAGGAAAACTGGAAAGTTCAGGTTCAGAAGCGGCACCAAGCTGCTATATAAACCCCGACTACCCGAGAGGCCACAGCAAACTACACGATGAAAATTGCCATCATCCGGCTCACGGCCATCGACTGAATCGTTGATCCGGATGGACGTTGACCGTTGGGTGATGATGAGAAGGAGATCGAACTCGATCAGTACAGTGAAACCGATCACGAAGGAAATGCGGGAAATTTTTTTTCAAAAAAAGTTACTCTGAACAAAGGTTTTTTGGACAAATGCAGTTCAGACACCTTCAGTTATGTCTCAGTGTCAGTTTTTAACATTCCACAATGTTTTATGCCATATTCATTCTTGTTTGGTGTGATGTTAACGTTTTCCAGTGAATCTTTTTTACGCCGTGTTCTCTTTGTCCCCGTTGCTCTGGGACTGCAACAATTCAATTGCCCATTGTTACGTGACACTTTAATGTTCATTTCAACAGCATCTACTTGTTTAAATGCTTTTTTTATGTTCTGCCAATTTACAAATCAGACAGTATTTTATGTTGCTTACATACAAAATGAAACACAACCAGAATGGATGCACCCGGTGTGTTTCTCTTTCTTTGCGCGTTTCCCTTTTCGTGACACGTTTTTGCTAAGCCGTTGCGTCTGTGTTTCATAAATTAGCTCCTGTTATCAGCAGAGTAGCTAAATGCTCCGCCAAACGTCGGATTACGTTCACAAAAAGGACAGGATGATAAGTACCTTACACGTATTAACAACAGCTTCTCTCTAATGTTGACGATCCATTCAGCAGCGTGCATTTGTCCCCATGTTCTAGAGTAAGGAGTATGCTAAGCAGACCCCTATCGGCGACAAATAAATCAACCTGATCATGCTGTAACAGTGTGTATCGCTTGCAGAAAACATAATCATAACGGGTGTCCTGGGGGAGATGCAACCCGGAGTGATCCAGGGATGTACAACCTTTCAGCAGTGGAAAAGTGTAGATAATGTAATATTTACAAATTAATTTTAAGTCATCATGATCAAATCATGATTATGGTCTGAAAAACGAAAAGACGTGACGTTATAAGACATTCGACGATCGAAAGTGTTGCATGGAGTGACAATTCTACCTGAGACAACCATGCCACAAGTTACACATCCCTGATCTAAATCAAGAATCGCCAAGAGGCCAACGAACGAACGCACACACGCCCGCGGTGCACATGCATCTCCATGCGTAACGTTTGTTGTGGTAATTTCACAAACCGGCTTCCTGCCATCCATCAAAAAACACAGAACGACTCTGATGACTCGCACCGTTCAAATCCGGAACATGGGGAGCAACTTCAATTCCTTCCTTTTGACGCTTGTCTGTTGCTCACGTTTGAGAAAGGAAAGAATGAAATCTCTTTTTGCTACAAGGGTCTGGCACAATCTTCTGAGAGCGTAATAGTGCCTCCAGGTGTTCAGGTGTATAATCCAACGACTTGCATATGCAACGACGGTACGATGATCTCCATCAAAATACATAAAAATGTTTCGGATTTTCTGCGTAGCCTGCGCTCCAAATTAGACGAAAACTGCTACAATTTTCACCTCTCTACAGGGCAGCATAAGCCGGTGTACGCTCCACTGCACAAACGCACCTCACCGCCGATGCAGTTTGCAAGCCGCCGGTTGTCCACGATCGAGTACGATCGTACTCTTCGCTTGGAATTATTTTCATATTTAAATGTGACGTTCCTGCACGTTCCAAGCTGCGTCTGCGTGTTGGCATTCGCGCTCATGGGAAGCGACCGTCTCCGACGCAACCGAGTGGCGGCTACGGACACCTCTTGTGGGCTAAAGTGTGATACAGAAGTTTTGTTTTTTCTTATATCGCTCATTATCCGACGGACTAGCAGTTCTGATCGGTAATTACGCTCCCGGTATTCCCGGTCTCGTTATGTAAGGTAGCGGCTCTATAACTCTGGCAGGGAGAAAAAAAGAAGAACCAATGCACGATACACTGGTCCAGTCCGAAAATGGAGTTGCAATGCACGGCTACTCACAACAATGTGCTGTTGGTAAAAAAAACAACACCAATTTCACACTACGCACTCACTTGCAGTGTAACAACGCGCAAGAAACTCAACCACATGCCACAATTGTTGTGGTCATTAAGCGGCAGTTAAGTAGCGTCGGATTCCCGGGTGTTCGGCGAATGTTGAGACCCCAACATAGCAATAGAACAGTTGCACAATGCTTTCACAGAACGGACGAATGATTGCAAATAATTTGCTGGCATTTTATTCAAACTTCTTACGAACGAACGCGCCAGCTGCCCCCGTGTTGGTCGAAGTGAGCTCCTCTACAGTCTGAAGGACACACGAGGTGTGCACTGCACGCAACGGCTCCTCAACGCTTAATGATCATCATTAGAGGTAACATAACTGACGCATCATATCTTCATCGGCAATCTTTCCCTCCCCCCAGTGGTCAGGCTGGTTAGGTGCCGCACCTATTAAGGAGTTGTTTTCCATTTCCCTTATCCATAATTGTATCACGTATGCTCTTTAATTTGTGGTTTTATATGTGGACCTTGGGCAGAAGAAGATCTACTATCAGTATTGTAAACATAATTTCCCTAACTCCACCGGGTACTCCTTTCATAATTTAAACCTTTTGCACCAGACCGATGCTGCACGCTCCAATTTTTACGGTTAATTTTCCGATTCATTTAGGCGTGTGACCAACAGCCAGACGACAGTTACCGGCGTTCTGGTTTCCTGGTTGTAGCTATTTTAATTGTGCATTCACAAATCTCGTACATGTGTTTTGATTTATTCGGTACCCATCAGACAACCAGATGGTGTTTTCGGGTGTTTTAAGTGGTCCCTTTCTAGGACCTTTCGTACTCCACAGATATACAGTCTGCTTATCGCAACGCATTAACAGAACGCAGATATGAGTGCTTGAATGCATCCACTACTGCAAGCAGATGGCATTTTTGTAGCATTGACATCGTTTTAATGATAGAATCGTTAGCATGATTTTGAGAAAAGGGTTTAAGAGTCGTTGACTTAAGTTCGATCACTTTGTACTTTAACCTGCAAGGGAAATACCAGTCCTGTAAGTAATCTTTCCCACGTTGCCTTTACCAAGAAATGGTGTCTCTCCGAAAAGAATTACTCGTCCACACACAGCAGCATCTAGTCATCAGGGACCGTCAACTGCACGGGTGTCCTTCCGGAGTGCCTGCATGCGTACGTGATCGTCACAATAATAATGGTTTGCTCCCAGCTCATAGCCGTAGACATAAAGCATTGTTCAACGAAAACCCAATCAATCGGGAGGCAGAAAAGGATCACCAAACATAAAAGAGATCTCCTCTCATCACACCACGCACCGAACCAGCAGTACCTGAAGGATGACGCTGCTCGATCCCTCTCTCTCTCTCTCTGAATGCAATAAATAACTGCACATTCTTCACTGCGGGTCCTGTGCCCAAAAGGCCCCGGTTACGTCTGGAACCAGATTCCGAAGCACAGCATGTGCATGGGTGCACCGAAAATGTCAGTTAACTAATAGCAACACCAACAAAAAAAAACTGGAATTCCTCTCGAACCTCTGCTTCCTGGAGGGATGACAACCGGATCGTATGAATCGATCGCTCGTTTCGGTCCGGGTCATCATCCTTATCGTGTTCGAGTTTTTGGTGTACAGTTGTTTTGGTTCATTTTTTTTTCCTTTTTGGTGTTGCCTTTCTGACGTTGTAGTATTTTATTTGGTCAACTTTTCGTCAATCCACTTTCGTCAACTTTTCGATGATGCTTTCACCAACAACACACAAAAAAACTGCATACAATGCGATGAATGTCCAATGCATTTGGGAAGGGACCTGTTGCGTTGCATTATTAAAAGGAACATTTCGAAATGGAGAACAACTACCACATGCTCGAACAATTACCGTGTATCGAGATGACTCTCGGAGATGACACATCCCTGAACACCATGTCCGTCTATTAACAAGTACACTTTGCGTTTTCTTGGAACTAGGATTCTCGGGTGAGGATATCCCTTTTCTCCCTTGCTTGTCGCCTAACCTTTTACATGAATTTTCCCTGATTGCACCCAAACAAATGATGCCCGCTGTAGAAACGCCCGGGGAATGGCCAATCCGCTTGAAAGGTTTCAGGTAGACACCGACACCGTAAAGATGCTGCACAAACAAAGATGCCGAACTTACCGACTCGTTGTTGTATGGGTGTGTGTGTTTTATAGTTTGTTTTTTTTTTTGGTATTTTTCTCATAGATTTTGAATAGGTTTGCTATCCACCATGATCGAGTATGTGCTCTAGCCGACTGACATTCCTGACGTCCGGTGTACAAGCACAGAAAGGATAGAAGAATGAAGAGCAGAAAATACAACACAGCTTCAAACTTTATACGGCATTCGCTTGCTGTGCTTTTTGAATCCGAAAGATCGACACGGAGCCACACCACACACGCGGACGACACGCGGTTAAGAAATTGAAGCCGTACGATCGTGTGAAAGATCAGGAATCGTTTCATTTAACATTCTACGACTTTCACTGAATGGAGCAGTAAAAGATGAGCGCCGATAGGTCCGGGGATTCTTTGGTGCAAGAACTGGTCCAGTTAATGGCCGCTAACGGTATCGTCCGTCGGCCGGACCGGTGTGCCACCTATTAGTTTATGGACATGACACCACACTTCTCTTAATTAGCTGATTTAATTCAGATCTAGAACAATGTACACGAATTCCACACGCTGGCGGGAGGGATGCAAGTTGTCGACTTTATACGGTGATTCCGATGAACCTACGGACACCGTTCGAATTGTTTAATTAAACTACACCACACATTTTAGAACCAGCTGCACTTGGACCACTTAAGGAAACGTACAACACCCCACGCAAACGGCTACACACCATTCCATTGCAAACCGTTTTGTGACCAAGAACAACACAAGCTGCTGCTTCGCCAGATGTTAGCGCTGGCCGAGGGGAAAGTTGGCGGTATTTTGCGTTTTTGCAACACCTTGTAACCATTTATAACGTTCACTCACAATATTGTAACTTAATAAACGGGAAAACACATAACGCGCCAACGCCTAAGCTGAAGGTACACAGGATATGGTTGTTTGGTTTAGGAAGCTAACCTCTTTTCTGTGAGTAGATGCCTTGGAACACAACACAACACACGGCTTACACACGGCGAAGTTACGGAGTCTGCCCGATCGTGGCACGCGTACTTTTTGAACTGAAAACTGGTTTTATGAAACAACACTTCATCGCATAAAACATTCCTAAACGCCATCCGCCGCACTCTCTCGGTTCTCCGTCTCTCTCTCTCGTGCGCACATGCACCCGGAGCATATGTATGCTTTGTCGCATTTTAAGCATGATTATATGGTGCCGATTCCTTTTCCCGCATGCTGCGGGTGTAGAATGGGACCCCTAACACACAAATACACCAATACATGCGCGCATTACTCACCCCTAAGTTTACCAACCAACTTAAGTGAGAGAGAGGCGAGCGTGATCTTTCTCTTGTAAATTTTGCAAACGATCCTCGACATTCAGGGATCGGCAAGTAGTGGCGGTTGAATGATTTTTTTTATTTTAAATTTTAAAAAATGTAAATTACTGTTTTCGATAAGTATTTTTTGGTTAAACAAAAAATGCTTTTTTCAAGGTTTTGTAAAAGGTATCTGAATTGATCTCCAATCCGGACCGTTCCTTTGTACGCAGCATTAGGCAGAAATCCTGGAGGCTGTACACCAACAAAAGAAGAATTTGTTTGGTAATAAATTAGATGCAAGGAGTAGATTAGGTTTCCTTCATATTCCAACTCTACCACTAGCTTTGGTCTTTGAGCAACACGATGATCTACTCAGACATGATCTTTGACATCTACAACGCCTAGACTCAAGTCCTCGAGTTTTGAAAATTAGAAAATCAACCTAATCCGTGTCCAGCTTTGTTTCAGGCTAATGTAATACACTTAACGAGCATTACTGATCATGAACAATTGTACGATCCCTGTGCCCTTGCGTTTCGTCTCTCATGCTCTTGCTTTTACATTCATGCTCACCAGGATCTGCGTAAAACGATCAACCCTCTCGATCAATGCCACTCCACGTACCTTCGCCGTGTTAAAAACAGTTGCCTAAATTGTCCACATCTTTGCACCATTCAACAACGAGTCCAGCAGTGGAGAAGAGCACTATGTCGGGAAACGGTTTTTGATCGTAAATCGCGTTGTTTGGAGCTGAGTTGGGGTTGTTAGCTGGTGGTTATGATGATCAATTTGAATATTTGAACGCAGCGTTACCAATAGTGCACCCTGTGGAAGGATTAAGTTCAATAAAAAAGATTAAATTGTAGTATCCTGTTTGTACGATCATCTGTGATCATGCTCGATTTAAAGCAATAACCGTTTACATTTAAAAATGGTTTAATCCAAGACAGGCTGTCTTCCTGCACTAGGGAGATAGGAGATCGTCTTGCCATCGATGCTGCTGAAGTAGGTGGTGAAACCGTATTTTATTCTTCCCTTACACATTTCTCAAGTTCCTTCATATTCCTTTTCATCCACAGCTACCATCATCACTTACAGTGCTCAATATCCTATCCATTTACCGCCCAGAGGTTCGGCTTCTTTTACGGTCCTCACGTTCGTAATCCATGCTCTTCGTCTCGATTTGCTCGCAATGAATTGCGTTTGCATAAGGAGCTAATACTTTTGCTCTCTGTTGTGGTCGTTCTTAAAATCCCCGCAAATCCGGCTTCACCTGCACCGTTCTTATTATTTCTTCGTGCTTCGAACCGTCGCTCGTTGAAAGCATAATTGGGAACGAAGCAAAAAAAAAAACAAGAAACCCGCACTCTGTACCTCTATCTGTTGTGGCAAAAGTACCAAAAGAAGATGGAAGATAGATGTTTCATCACAGGACCACCAAGCGGATCAATCGGAGACTCGCATGGGATTTTTTTTTCCTTCGCTCAACCCAATTTCATTCAATCTTACTTCCGCTGGTACGCAGTTAGTTATAATGTTTATGAGCGTCGCAGGGCTTCAAGGGCTTGGGTATGCAAAGTCGGGTTAATGTATACTCTTGTTAAAACGAGTACTTTTTCGCCCAAAGAACCATTCTCTTTCGTATGGCGTGTAGAACAAACGCACAGCGGCATACAAAATAAAATCGTGGCAAACGAAAGTTTTCACACAGTTTGGTACACATGATGGGCCCATTGCACATTCGAGCTGATTAATGGTCACATAATTAGATCGACAGCAGCCCGTCGGATCTGGTTGGATCGCCCGTGTAACCGTACGCTGCCGTTAAGCGGGCAATCTTGACAGCTAATTACCTTTGCTAAATGAAAGGTAACCACAAAAGGTCATCCGCTGTGAAGATTTTCTTCTTCCCCTGCGTAAGCTAATCGAAAAGATGAGTTCCAGTTGCCGAGCGACGATCCGAGCAGATTGGGATTAGTGATCTTTTCTTCGGTGCTCCGAGCTTCCGTGTTTCTGAAGCTGTGGAACATTGCTGTGTGAGGGTTCCTTATGGGTCTCGATTGTGGTCAATGAAGGTAATTTGATGCCACGTCCGTGACCGGGCTTTCCATAAAGGTAAGTTTTCTTCAAAGCTTTTGCTTGTCAATCCCTGCATTAGACCAAGGGAAGCTGCTCTCTTCGCTTAACGGGTAGAAAAGTTCCCGTCTCATCCGTTAGGCGTTAGCCGGATAATAAGAGCGAGGATCAATGATCCTCTAAAGCTCTTTGAAGAAGCACCCTGCAGATTCACTCATTATATGTGAGCAATAAACTCTAGAAATCGTTCAGAAAGTTGGAATTTGGATCTGTAACATACAATCGCACACCCAAACCGAATACATGCTAATAATTCATGATCAAACAACACGTGTTACACATGTTACACAAAGCAAGATAGAGTAAAGCCGTCAAAGCCCATTGTTAGTCAACAATATTACGCGCATAATGTTTGCTTTTATTTCATTTCGATTTTGACCCAGAAGGATTGTTTCTATCTTCTTACACACTAAGGTATGATTAAACGTGGGTTTTTGTGTTTTTTTTATATTCATTTTCACTGTTCTCATTCCCCAAAACGAAAGCGTCGTTTCGTCGCTTTGCTGGTGGTTTAATCCTGTCAGTTTTTGCGGTATTTTTTGTTCTTGTTTTGGAATAAAATGTGTCTCATCATTACGAATATTCAACCAAAAGCCACACTGCTGTGTGCTGGTAGTACTGTATATACTGTGTCAAATGCTGATAATAGTTTCAATTGATCATTCCCATTGCATTCCACTACCTTTACATCGCCCGGATATAGTTGTTGTTGAATTATTTTGATATAATTTTTGGTTTCCTTGTGTGGCTGTGTGAGTGTTTTTTTTACAACGCATCGAAAGCTGGCAATTGCATAATGCATTATCGGGAAAAAACTTTGCCGTTGGCGTTACTGCTCGCTACGTTAAATCATTTTACAATTTAGGTATGTTCAAATAGCTGCATTCCTTCTACCGATAGCTTTCTCGTCTTGAGATTATCGTTGTTAAACGTTTGCATTCCGGGGTCATATGCTGGAATTGCTCTGTATTCGTTTCTTTTTATTATCTTCATTCAGTTTTATGAATACCATTCTGCACAACACCGATGTACTAATGCAATAAAATATGTAAACCAAATTTTATAAATATAACAAAAATACATATGCAATAAAATTTGAAAAGGAATCAAACGACAACAGAAACTATACAATTATTCATTAGAAACATAAATTTCTACAACAAGAACTCCCTATGTAGCACATAACCTTTTACAAAGCAAAATTGCTTGCATCGTTCCCTTTTCTCTCATTAACGATTTTAGATAATGGCGCTGGTCGCGATATTTGCATTCCAAAAAAAACCAAACGGCAAAGTTTGGCCATCCTTTAGCAGCTCGCGAATAACTTTCTTCTTCTCTGTGCAGCTGTACGAAATTTTTTATATGTTTTCTATCTTTTAAATCATGTGTGTTTCACTAGCCCAGTGTTTTGTTGTATCTTTTTTTTCATCTTTTTTTTTACTTTTATTCCCCTCTCCAAACATACGACTATTATAATAATTCCCGAATGTAAGAATAGCGTGTATCAACCATTGTTTTTTTTCTTTCCTTTCTTTTTGCAATGTGTATGTATCGCCGTTGGGTTTTTTGTTTGTTTTGTTTGTTTGTTGTGTTATTTTGTGTTTTCGTAATTTGCTCATAAACAATTCATCTACAGCAAGATAATACACACACACACGGACACACGAACACACGGTACACGATTATCAGTGTCGCGCGTGGTTTGCAGTACATTCATCGATTGCTCTATCTATTAGTTATAATTGATAAACTTCATTCAATGAAGTACACTAGACTGGGGGGGATGTTCTCGAGAGTTGTTTAGCGTTTTACTGTTCTTTTCGTATTTTTTTTTTTTTGTTATATGGTTTTTGGTTTTCCTAATAAGGTTTTAGCTTTCACACATGAAGTCAATGCTTGTTTTTTCTTTGTTATTTTGTTGCAGGCGTGATTTGTAAGATTTTCCTCAAATGCACCGTATTTATCGTCAGATTTCCATCCGAATGTTTTTTTTTTAGGTTTAAAGTTGTATATTAAACAAAGCACCACATAGAATTCAGTGGAAAATTATGCTGACAATTGCACTTATTTTGCGTTGTAATAGTAATGTCCCTATCGTTTTAGAGCCAAACGGTCAGTTAGGCGATAAAGTTACACAGAGCAGAATAGAAAATCCCAAAAATGCAGCCGAACTATTGCTGAACGTGCACATGTGGTCGGAATATCCACGTATTCCTCACATACAAATCTCATTAAGATCATTCCTTCCCAAGATTTCCATTTCGTGCGACGAATAAATAAAGCCATGGATAAGCTAAGCTAAAACGAAGAAATCTTTAGAAGTTTGTACTTCAGCTGTAATATGAGGACAAAATGGAATGAGTTACAAAAATATTGCATCCTTCACCTCCGATCGACATTGTGCAACCGGATTCTATGTGGTGCCTTCCTCAGTTCACTAATCGGTTTGGAATGCTAATGCAATCGATTTTCTAATTTGCTGCTGTAACACGTTTGTGTTTGATTTTAGCTTACGTTAAGCGATTTTTATTCTGAGCAAAGTTTACCATTCTTTGGGAAACTACAAATCGTCCGGTGTCGGTGAAGCTTTACTTACATAGATAGCTAGTGAAGGGAGATAATTGGAAATTCATTCTCATAACATTGTGTTGATTTGTTACTTGTTATAATTGTTGTTAAGTAGTTGTTGTTTTTTTTATATGTATATAGTCACATTTCCTGCTCCAGTCAGTATGAACCGATGGTAACGAAATGATACCACATTTGAATGCAACGTGCAAAACAACATTGATGTTTAGAAGATATAGAGCGAAGTTTGACAATGTTAAAATGCATTAACTGTACACATTTGGTAGTACAACTGAATTGGATAAAAAACACCTGCATCGTATTGATCTTTGTTCCAATGCTAGACAGTGTTGGTTACGAGCTTGATGAAGTTACACACAGATTTTGCTTTCGCGCATAAGATAGATAGTACATTAAGAAAGTAAAGTACAACATCCGATGGTTTCGTTCCGAAACATACCTAATCCGTTAACATTCCCCACATTGAATTTTGTCGCGATTTTAGAATACTGGGAAAAGCATTGGCGCATTGTGGCTGCCAGAGCGCAACGATTGTTATCATATTTCCTCTACTTGTAACTGATAATCATAATGATAATTGTAATAAAAGCAATAGTATCACACAACTTTTAACGCTTACACGGGATACCCCACTGGATGGACAGGTGGTAACGGTTGGTAGCTCTACACACTAACACAGGCCACCCTCGTCTTCATCATCTCCCGCCGGACCTGCCGATGGTTTGGCGGCAGTCTTACGAAATGGATGGAAATAAGTAAAGCACACACGACACAGTGTTACAAAAAAGAGCAAGAAATAAACAAAGCTTCTATATACTTACATCTCCCGATGCTCCACTGTTAGGGGAAACATAAGAAGCGGCCGCATTTTCGATGACATTCGCTTTGGGTGCAATAGAAACGCCCTTGGGAAGGGGTAGATCACGGGCCAGTCGAGCGTATTCCACATCCATGTGCCGTATGAAAGGTGACGAGAGTGCTCGTTGTGCTAGTTCCGGATCCTCATCATCGTACGCCTGTTCGATTGAGGATAGGAAAGGTTTAAACAACTTCTCTTGGCTACAAATTGTGGCCGCACACTAACCTGCAGTAAAGATTCCAACGTTTGCACTTCCGCAGCATCGCAACAGTTGCCCCACTCCTTAAAAGCTTTCTCAGCGGCTACATAATCTCCACGGGCTAGCTGTACTAGCACCAATGCCACCGCCAGCCGTCCGATAGCACCATCCGAGCCGACCTGCTGATGAAGTCCGATCTCTCGTCTAATAGCGTCTGCTGCCTGATCGTACATGCCGAGCTTAACCATAATTCGTGCCACTTTGCTGGCATACTCTGCGCCCTGGCGGGTCGAGTCTTCAATCTGTTCGGGATAAAAAGTGTATGTAAGCAAACGAAACGCCTCAAGCAACCCTGCCAGTTGTTTACCTACCGTAACAACATCGACTGCCTGCTTATACAACTGTAGGGCATCTTCCGGGTGCGTCTGTTCCAGTATCTTTGCCGCCTTATCCAGTACGGTCGCACCCGATTCCGGTGAACCGTGCTGCTGGTAGAGATTGCAAGACCGTTCAGCCAGTTTGCGTATATCGCCCAGGTTATTCATTTCTTTGCATATCAGTATAGCCTGATCGAGACACTTAGCTGCGTGGAACAGGGCACGATTCTGACGATGACAGTCGGAGGATTTCATCAAGCAGTCACGGCACTGGTCCAACGACTTTGCATTCCGAAAGCAGGTTGCTAAAGGGGAGTAAGCACACAAAAAAACATTAAACTTATTCACTTTTAAGGGCACGGGAAGGGTGGCTGTTTACCTGCTTTGTTATACTCTTCAGCTGCATTGTCGTAATCTGGTCTCCATTTCAGCAGCGATGTCTTCAAGCTGACGAAGAATTGCACATGAAAATAAAGATGAATGAAACAAAACAAAAAAATGAACATCATCTGTTTGAGCTTCGTCATCGCATCGCAGATCAGTACCATTTTTCAGCTTGTCGGATATGTTCCTGAGCTTCCTCAATTTTGCTGGACATGTTTGCACCTCAATTCGCGGGTTTCACCGAGATGATTTGATAACGTAGAGCCAAATGCAGGAGTATTGCTACTGTTTGGTACTGTTTTTCTCTGAACCCACCCCCAGCTCTGAAGATACTTCCGGACTGCGTGAAAAAACTGTTGCAAGTGGGAATTACACACACGTAGCACAGCGGTAGGCGAAGCAGTTCGATGGACGGCTGAAATTTTGCACAGAAACACCCTTAATCGTTCAGAGAGCTTTGGGAAGGTCTCACAAAAAACGGCAATCGAATTTATTGATATAAAATTTTTCTTCACTTCCCGCACTGACAGCTCACACGCCTTGGGTTTTCCTTTGTGTCAAATTGGGCAATCCTGTATGACAGGATCTCGGTGTATAACACCTGTACCCAGATTGCGATCCAAGTTCTCCACATAAAATTATGCGAGTATCGAATACATCTTGTGTTGATAAAGTTTCTTGTGTTTATAACTTATCATGAATATCGTTGTAAAACAATAAACTAAGTTTAGATTACACGATATTTACCATTCTGTATTGGTAGTGCAGCACCTCTGGCTACTGTAAATGCTGTCAGTTGATCAAATGAAAACAATCGTATAACAGATGCTGCTTTTCATTTACCGAGCTGTCATCAATTGTTTACTCTGCGGAAAAATACAACACGCCGCCAAAAGTATCGTCGCGTTTGGTAAACGGAAAGGAAATAAAATAGTGAATTAACGCCGTGAAAATACAACTCTCTACATGGAGGAAGTTCAGCGTCACTCGGTGCACACATTGGTGTTCCGTTCGTTAAAACGTACCCATGATTTCTTCGTAGCCAATCAATCCTTACTACCGGAGATTGACGAAAAAATGTGAGCTTTTTAAAGCTGATTTTCAGTATTTGTACAAATAGTTCTTGACAATCAATATCTGCCTACTTTTAGGGAAAAGCAGAAATTTAACATCAAAGCTCGGGATACGTACGGTTTGGTGTTTGATCGTGCGGCCAAAGCAAAGGCTTTGGCTGCCAAGAGAGGTGACAGTGATCGGAGCGATGGAGTGAATGGCGTCAAGGATGGTGGTGAGTATGCAGGACTAAATATGTGATACCTTGTCATGAATTATAAAAATCATTTCCGTTTTTAGTGTTGGCTATAACGGCCGGTGAACAGGAAGGAATTGTGCCGGATGGAACCAATACGCAAACAGCACTGGTGCCGGCTTCAACACCGGTCTCGCAGAATACCACCAACGCGGTGCAAATATTACCGAAGAAAGCTCCAACCATTCCCAAACCCAAATGGCACGCACCGTGGAAGCTGTGTCGTGTCATTTCAGGGCATCTCGGTTGGGTGCGATGTGTGGCAGTTGAACCAGGAAACGAATGGTTTGCAACCGGTGCTGCCGATCGTGTAATTAAAATTTGGGACCTGGCCAGCGGGAAATTGAAGCTTTCGCTCACGGGACACGTCAGCACCGTTCGTGCACTTTCTGTAAGCCCTCGCCACCCGTATCTCTTCAGCTGCGGTGAGGACCGGCAGGTAAAATGCTGGGATTTGGAGTACAACAAAGTGATACGACACTACCATGGACACCTGTCCGCGGTATATACGATGTCACTGCATCCCACGATTGATGTGCTCGTAACGGCTGGTCGTGATTCTACGGCACGCGTTTGGGATATGCGAACCAAAGCTAACATTCACACACTAACCGGACACACGAACACGGTTGCTAGTGTAGTTACACAGGCAGCCAATCCACAGATCATTACTGGGAGCCATGACTCGACCGTACGATTGTGGGATCTGGCCGCTGGAAAGAGCATGTGCACGCTGACAAACCACAAGAAAAGTGTGCGTGCGATCGTGCTGCATCCGTCTCTGTACATGTTTGCTTCGGCTTCACCGGATAACATAAAACAGTGGCGCTGTCCGGAAGGGAACTTTATACAGAATCTCAGTGGACACAACTCGATCGTGAACTGTATGGCGGTCAATCCGGAAGGGGTGCTAGTGTCCGGTGGAGATAATGGTACGATGTTCTTCTGGGACTGGCGCACTGGGTACAATTTCCAACGCTTCCAAGCTGCAGTACAGCCCGGGTCAATGGACAGTGAGGCGGGTATCTTCTCCATGACGTTCGATCAGTCCGGTTCGCGATTGATCACTACCGAAGCGGACAAGACGATCAAAATTTACAAGGAGGATGATGAAGCGACGGAAGAATCGCATCCTATCAATTGGCGTCCGGAAATTATTAAACGTAGGAAGTACTAAGCGTAAGGTCATTACTATACTATACAAGAAATACATATAATTGTAATGAAATTTATAAAAAATACATAACGACCTTTCATAACATTTTAAGCGATAAAATTGAACGATCAAATTGATTTGATAATGAGTGACTTTTGAACATCCGATCGAGTGAAATTGTTTTTTAGTGAAATAATTTTCCTTGTTTTTATTAAATGCTTTTTGAACTATGAAGAAATCCTGTTTAATATGAAGCCCAAGACCATTTTTGGATTGAATGTTCGCCACGAAACGGTTTTCATTCAAAATTTAGTCGATATCCAAATTGCACTTTGGCCGAGAATGTATCTCGACGCAAGAGCTCTATTTGACCGAAAAACAGAGATATAGTTTATATGCTGACATTTTTATAGAAAACAAGAATTTTTCCAGTTTTTAGAATAAAAAAATACCGAAATTATTTTTATGAAATGTCACGCACATGTCCTCAAGCCCCAACTAGCGTCATCCGGAAATGTCATCCAGATGGCAAGTCATCGTCATCGCTGCTTCGCGTTCGTCGTTGTCTTCGCTGTTCCTTGCAGTGTGCGCTTGCGGTTGTAGCTCTATAACCTAGCCTGTAGTAAGAGACTGAACTAGATTTTCAACACCTCCGTACAAAGTGGAAACTCATCAACAAAGGAAGTTCGCACTCGTAGCAAGCTGCGATACATCTGATTGCTAGGAATCGGCAAGGCAAAGCAAGAAAGTTGAGTGCGACGGTCTATCTCCAAGCGGATACATTTGTTCAACATTAGTAGCACGAACCGTGCATATTCTGCCAGAAGAAGCCCTCCATTCGGCACGTGAAGTTTCAGCAAAGGAGAGCTTGAGTTGTTTTAATCCCATCAAGAAGAGTAAGCCGAAAAAACCTCCGTTCTTCAAATGGCCGACAGCAAGAAGTGAGTAGAATATTCGCGTACATTGTTGGATAGTTCCGTTGCGTTGGGGGAGGGGAATGTGGTCGTAGCTGTGGCAACGAAAGCGACCGGCAAGTAAGAAAAAAGGACAATGTAGCTGGTTTTCCTACCGAAGCAAAAACCACCGGGAATTAAGGACGTTGAAATGTGTGACTTGACAAAGAAAGAAGAAAGCCAGGCACTTCTTTTCCGTCTAGTGTGTCATGTTTGTACGTAGAGGGTTTCTATTGGCTGAGCAGCAGCGGCCTGTGTTGTGTGTGCGGTTGTATGTGTGAGGGGATTGTACGTCTTGCTTCAATTTTCGCTTGTCACGATATGCGTTACTTCGCGTAATCGTTGGTTAAAAATGCATCACACAAAAGTAAACTAGGCAAAAAGAATCCTTTCCGCATTGAAAAAGGGAAATGGTTTTACTACATTTATGCTTTTGATGCGTTGTGAAAAGTTAACGACAAATGACCGGTAATTTGTTTTCAATTAGGCAACAGCGCCATGTCCGGGAAGGCTACCTACTGAAGGCACATATAAATATTGAACGATCCAAAGAGAAAAGCATGTTGTAATCACATTGCAACATTCTGCAAAAGTTAGTTTTTTGAAATACCATTCATGATCAATTGATTTTGAAACGTTTTGCGATGAAAACAGCAAAATAATCGTAAAATCAGATGTACGAAGAATGTCCGTCTACCATCCATACATAACTCTCTACGATGATGGTCTCTTTCTGTCCTACGCATTGCCTCGCACAGAAAGGCTAATAACCTATGCTCCCCTAGGTTTCGGAAAGATGACGCCGTCCTGTTGGCAATGCTGTTCATGCTGATGTTATGTTTGTTTTGTGTTGATATACGTTATCCTTTCCGGTTCCAAATCACCAACCTTTATCTTTATATTTCTTTCTTCTCACTTTCTAGCGAGGATTTGGCAACCGCCATCCTGAAGCGCAAGGATCGTCCGAACCGTTTGATCGTGGATGAAGCCGGTAACGATGACAATTCGGTCATTTCGTTGTCACAGGTGAGCAATTTTTCTCATGCTTCTGAGATGGAAATTATTCACACACAAGTCACTCGCACCTTTGCTCCATGCTCTACCGATAAGCGAGATGCGACTTTCTCCTTGGCATGCTTTAATCACATGCAGTTTGTATGATTCGTCCATAGATTTCTTTGAGTTCACATTAGACAAAAAATGAATATTTCACAATATGAAGTAATTTCACCGAAACCCTGCCCTATTTAAACTGGTACAATAACATGATGCAATTTTTACTTTAATAAAGAGTGGGTTTCTTGTACTTTTAGGCGAAAATGGACGAGCTGGAACTGTTCCGCGGTGATACGGTGCTACTGAAAGGCAAGCGCCGAAAGGAAACGGTTTGCATTGTCCTGTCGGATGAAAACTGTCCGGACGAGAAGATACGCATGAACAGAGTGGTGCGCAACAATCTCCGCGTATGGCTCGGGGACGTAGTGATGATTCAATCTTGCCCGGACGTCAAGTACGGTAAGCGCGTACACATCCTGCCGATCGATGACACGGTCGAGGGCCTGACGGGCAATCTGTTTGACGTGTATCTCAAGCCGTACTTCCTGGAAGCGTACCGACCGATCCACAAGGATGACACTTTCGTCGTTCGCGGTGGTATGCGCGCGGTCGAGTTCAAGGTGGTCGCTGCCGATCCGGAACCGTACTGTATTGTCGCTCCGGAAACGGTGATCCATTGTGAAGGAAATCCCATCAAGCGCGAGGAGGAAGAGGAAACGCTGAATGCGGTCGGGTACGATGATATTGGTGGTTGCCGCAAGCAGCTAGCCCAGATCAAAGAGATGGTCGAGCTGCCACTGCGTCATCCGTCGTTGTTCAAGGCGATCGGTGTAAAGCCACCGCGTGGTATTCTAATGTACGGTCCACCCGGCACGGGCAAAACGCTAATTGCACGTGCCGTCGCAAACGAAACCGGTGCATTCTTCTTCCTGATTAATGGACCAGAAATTATGTCCAAGCTGGCGGGCGAGTCCGAATCGAATCTGCGCAAAGCGTTCGAGGAGGCGGAAAAGAATTCGCCGGCAATCATCTTCATCGATGAGATCGATGCCATCGCACCGAAGCGTGAGAAGACGCACGGTGAGGTTGAACGGCGAATCGTATCACAGCTGCTCACACTGATGGACGGCATGAAGAAGAGCTCGCACGTGATTGTGATGGCTGCAACGAATCGGCCGAACTCGATCGATCCCGCACTGCGTCGCTTTGGACGTTTCGATCGTGAGATTGATATTGGCATTCCGGACGCTACTGGCCGCTTGGAGGTACTGCGCATTCACACCAAGAACATGAAGCTTGCGGACGACGTAGACCTCGAGCAGATTGCGGCCGAATCGCACGGTCACGTGGGTGCCGATTTGGCGTCGCTCTGTTCCGAAGCGGCCCTGCAGCAAATTCGCGAGAAGATGGATCTGATCGATCTGGAGGATGATCAGATTGATGCGGAGGTGCTTAACTCGTTGGCCGTATCGATGGAAAACTTCCGCTACGCGATGACCAAATCGAGCCCGTCCGCACTGCGCGAAACTGTGGTGGAGGTGCCGAACACGACCTGGACCGATATCGGCGGTCTGGAGAATGTGAAGCGCGAGCTGCAGGAGCTGGTACAGTACCCGGTCGAGCATCCGGACAAGTTCCTCAAGTTCGGCATGCAACCTTCACGCGGTGTCCTGTTCTACGGACCGCCTGGCTGTGGTAAAACGCTGCTCGCCAAAGCCATCGCCAACGAGTGTCAGGCGAACTTTATCTCCGTCAAGGGTCCGGAGCTGCTGACGATGTGGTTCGGTGAGTCGGAAGCCAATGTGCGCGACATCTTCGATAAGGCCCGCTCTGCTTCGCCGTGTGTGCTGTTCTTCGACGAGCTGGACAGTATTGCAAAGTCGCGTGGTGGTAATGTGGGCGATGCGGGTGGTGCCGCCGACCGTGTGATCAACCAGATCCTAACGGAGATGGATGGTATGGGGGCGAAGAAGAATGTGTTCATTATCGGAGCCACCAACCGACCGGATATCATCGATCCGGCAATCCTGCGCCCGGGTCGTCTGGATCAGCTGATCTACATTCCGCTGCCGGATGAAAAGTCACGCGAAGCGATCCTGCGTGCGAATCTGCGCAAGAGCCCGGTGGCTGAGGATGTGGATCTGAACTACGTGGCGAAGGTGACGCAGGGCTTCTCCGGTGCGGATCTGACGGAAATTTGCCAGCGTGCCTGTAAGCTGGCTATTCGCCAAGCGATCGAGGCGGAAATCCGACGGGAGCGAGACCGTGCCGCTAACCAGAACTCGGCAATGGATGTAAGTACAGGGCATTGACGGAGGTCGGAGTTAGTAGAGAAAGATGTGTATAATTCTTGATTTTCGCTTTCGGTAGATGGATGAAGAAGATCCGGTGCCGGAAATTACGCGCGATCACTTCGAGGAGGCGATGAAGTTTGCCCGCCGTTCGGTATCAGACAACGATATCCGCAAGTACGAAATGTTCGCCCAAACGCTGCAGCAATCCCGTGGCTTCGGGACCAACTTCCGGTAAGTGGCTTTGTAACGTAATTTCGATATTCGACTGGTCGATGATTTAATCGTGCCTTTTTTGTTCTTGTTCGTGTGCACTTTAGATTCCCCTCGGGACAGGGCAGCTCAAGTTCGCAGGGTCAGGGTTCGTCGCAACCGACGAGCAATAATCCCGGCGATAACGGTGACGACGATCTCTACAGCTAGATTGCCGGCTCTAGACACATCTATCCCTCTCCTTTATTAGACTTACAGTTGCTCCGTTGCCACAGCTGCAGTCTTTCAACGTACAAGAGTGAACCGTTTGTCATCCCTCCTCGTGTTTGCGTGTGTGTTTTTACATACATTTTTGCCTTCACCCCCTGCATCATATTGTCCTTTCTCCCTCTCTCAGTCTCAGACACATGCAAGTCGAGGTGCGAGTATCTTTTTAAGTCGGATAGTAGAGGAAGAGCAAAAGCAAAGAAATTGACTGGTTAATAGTAGTGCGTCGTGATGTAGCAAGTAGAAATCAATAGAACAGAAACTGAAAAACCCGAAACGGTGACATAGGGAGCAGAAGGACAGCAGAGACGTTAGTAGGATATTTGGAGAAAGGCCGCAACATATTGAATGGGTGGGTGAAGCATACGGGAGGAGGCAAACCACAATACGTGCATCTCTAATTCCATCTCCAGCGGTAGGAATGTGCTATGTATGTGTAGGACGTGCGTATCAGCAGCTTGTGGTAGTCTCTTATTCATAATAATGATTTTGAAGCAAATAAGAAATGAGATACATTAATTCTAAGACTAGCTCTCCTTACCTTTTATCCCGTTTTGATTTTCATCCTCAACCCTTGAATCCTTCCTAGAGTCACACACACCTACAGTTCCCCCCTTTTCGGTTCCGGCTGCTCGTTGCTGGCTGGCGCATTAATTGTCCTACGTTTCCATGCGATTAAGCAAAGGTTCTCTTCATTTCGAATCATACTTCGGCCGGCGTATATAGTAGAAATAATAATTCACACCCTTAAATCGTCATTCTTGCGTAGGTTAATATGTCGATTCTAATCCATTTCTTGGTAGGAAGGTGTGTGGAACGCGATACGTGAAGTTGGTGGGGTCGGGACATTTCGTACCCTCTGCTAAGGCGCTAGAAAATACAACAGACGATCCTACAGTTCGTGTGCCGGCTGTATTCACTTACAGCAGTGCAAACGATGCAAACATTTTGGGTTTTTTTTTTCTTCTCCCGGGGACACACGATAACAGCGCGGTAAAAGCGTAACCGTTCGCATACTTCTACGAATGTATTTTTACACAAACAGAAACACTGGAAGATAATGGAATGGGGTGCGAAAGAAAATAAATATGATGAAAATAGGTACAGACGTACACGAACGGGTCGAGTGGATTTTTAATCATGTTTTCAATCTTACTTCTATCGTTCCTATTCACTGTCGAGTACGTGAGCTCCTCCGGAATGATTATCACATTCCTTACTGTCGTTACAGAGATTGGTGCTGTGTATTGGTACGACTGGGGTTTCCCAATATCCATTCCACGGTGAAGTTAATCATGTCCAACACTATTACGTTATCACCTTCATTAAACAAAGTTTGCGATTTATTCATAAAATTTACAGATTTCAACGAAATACAGATCTGTTCTTCTGGCGTTTGGCCTACACACATAGCCGGAACATCCACAGTTCTTGCTATATGAGTTTCGTGTGCGTATGTGTTTGTTGAAGCTTATGTTATGGGCATATGTTTTATCAATCCCTACGTAAATTGGTTGCTTATATAATTCTTCCTGCCGTCCTACCTATACGGCGCATTGTCCGTTCCATCTGCTTCATATTACAATTACAATTCGGGCGTACAACATAATACAATCATTTTAAAATCAAGCGCCAATCGATTAAAGTATGTAATAGTACAAATTTGCTTTATACATGTTTCAGTATTAAAAACGATTTGTCCAAAATAAGCACTTACAATTAAGGACACTTTTACTCTGCACATTAGTTTACCTGTTCCTGTATATCCTACGGATTGGTGTGCGACACGATGGAAGATGTTTTGCCTTTTTCTTCTGTAAAGTAGCTGTTTTGTTTTAGTAATTTTAAGAGCAAATAAAAACAATTCACATTTGGTTCCTTTCCTTTTCCTGCGCTTGCTCGTTTGTTTGTGTGTGTTACTGCGCCGTGTAACGCAACCAACTTAAATCTATCAATTTTTAATCCAAGGAATGCAAAGTTCCCTGCGTTCCTAGATGTAGGGGGCCGTTTTTCACGACCATTACAGCAGGATAATCCTATTGCGATGATGTTTCATTTTACCTCCGGGTGGTAACGTTCTGCTTTGCATTGCTTATAGCATTCGCAGCACTGCGGGTCGTCACTTTACCTCGCTGTGGTTGGGTAGTGGTGGTTTCCTTATCCGCCGCATCTACAGGAATATGACGACGCTGTTGCCAAGTTGGTTCGGTCTTTACCGTCACCACCTGCGAATCCGACTTTTCTCCATTGTCTTGTTTGGTTTTATTGCGGTTCATCGCATTGCTAATGATGACCGGTGGAGCGGACTGTCTGTTAGCTGCTCGTGTACTGCGAATCTGAATGGTTTTCACATTGGTCACCGAAGCCGCAGATTCCGACTGTGACTGTTGGCCTTGTGGTTGCGTCGTTGGCGTTGGTGGTGGTGATGCTGATTTCGGCGAAACCGATATGATGGGAATTAGTGGCTGCGTTGACGTCGTCGTTGGGTCGAGGGATCGTACACGATTCGTGCCTACCATCTCGACCGCCAGCAAATTCCATCGCTTCAGACGGTCGATCAGAACGGCCGATTTTTCCTTCGGTAGTTCCAGTTCGCGCAGTAACAGTATCAGCTCCGATTGTGTGATGCGATGCGGTATGTCGTCCTGGTCGGGCGTTACCTTGCTGCTGGGTGGAACGGTAGCAGCGGCCGTCACATTCAGAGTGGTGGATTGATCTGTAGCTTCGGTCGATTGTTGCCCGATGATGGGCGATGTAATTTTGATAAACTTTTCGTTGTTACTAGCAGAAGAGGAGGGCAAATCCTTCATGTTGATGAAGCAATATCTACTAGGGGTGACCTGTTGAGGCTTCTTTTCCGCCTCGGCTGTTGTTTTGTTGATCTGCTTTGCAGTAGGAGGTGCTGCCGCTTTCGATGCAGCAGCTATATCCGTCGACTGTTTGGCGATGAGCGATGGTGTGATTTTAAACGTCCTTTCACCGTTGCTAGCGGATGTTAAATCTTTTACGTTAATGAAGCTAAATTTCGCAGGAACAATCTGTTTAACTTTCTGTTCCTGTGGCGATGAGGTTCCTGGTTCTACCTTTATCATTTTCACATCCGAAAATTGCTTTGGAACCGTTGGCTCTGGCACGGATGTTTCTTGCTGCATTGGTTCTACCTTCAACAGCTTGCCATTGATTGGTTGAATTTTTATCAATTTCGGTGAGACAGTTTTTTCTTCATCGTCCACAGCTTCGATTTTGACGGTCGGTTGTTGAGGCATCTTTTCCGCCGTTGTAGCCGGTTCATTTGTTTCTAAAAAAAAGAATTCAACCTGATCAGTACAGTGGACCGTTATCGGTGGGCAAATGTAAATCGCTTAGCTTACCGCAATTCGCTGCATCCTTGTTCAGCGAGAACACGTTCAATATTCTGGGCGCGTTCTGGCTGGTAGGCGTCGTCGGACGGCCTATAATCGCTGACGGGTTGGAGGGCAGTAGCTTTTTGCATTTTTCCAGCACAATCGTTGGTTCGGAATTGCGCAGCCGAACCTTCGTAACGCCATACGTAACGCAGAGGTCCGAATCAATCTTACGCTTCAAAGTGCTCGTACTGACGATGGATGGATTTGTCTGCCCGCTGGGAACAATTTTCTGTACCGGTAGGCTACGCCGTACTACCGGTGCGACAGATGCCGGATTCTGTAGTTTGATCTGTGCCGGGTATGAACGTACTAACATAGCGGCACTGTTATCCTTTTCTTTGACTGCAACTGATGGCATACTGTAGGTACGGTTTGGCGGTAGTTGGATTGCAACTGGTGTTGGCCGCGTTGTGAAGAGTTTCGGCCGTATGGCGGACTTTAGTATGGGATACTCAATCGGCGTGGCAGCCTGTGTCAATTTTGAACTCTTTTTCTCGATCGATGGCGTTGTGCGCGTCAAACAAAAGTAGCAATCCGACTCGTGATCGGTGGGAGGGCTCCACAGCATCGGTATAGAGAACGGAAGCTCCGGCTTCGGGCACATGCCGTTCTTCCAGCGCAACAGCGCATTGTTACAGACGTTACAGACGGACGGGGGACCTTGTAAATAATTTTCTTTGCTCGTTCGCACCTTAAAGTGTGCCTCGTACGCTTCCAACAAGGGGCGCGTCATGATCGATCGCTTATGGTGCGACAGTATGTACAAGCCGCATACGAAACAGAATAAATTTTTCGGATTCTTACAACAAGGTTTTGATATGGCCGGGGCGAACATTTGCATGCCGTTTTGCTGTTCCGCTGATGGATTCTTGAAGTCGCGGCTCTTTTCCTCCCGTGCCGATCGCACCACTTCGTTCCTCTTCTTAGATTCACCAGAATGCACCAATATCCAGCAGTGGTCGGAATCTTTCCCTGGCAGTTCCGGTTCTTTATGGATCTTGCTGTAGTTGTGTTCAGAAGCATAAAACAACGGCAAAGAATCATTAAAGCGTTAGTGAACGTCACAAATCCAGGAATAATTACAGTTTGGACATTAGCACTTAACAACGACGCACTATGGCATGTACGAACCGAGGAGTCACGCTTTAGTCAAACATGGATCGGGCTTTGTATCTAGTTTTGCACGATTTGTTCGTTCACTGATCGTTGATCACATGTACTATGAGCAACTAACACAGCAATAGAAATAAGCATTCACGGAACGGAAGAAAAATACTGTTTTAATAACCAAAAAGCTTCCATGCACTTAGCAAATGATCTCTCCACAGAATTGTTCTAGTTTGACATTAACTCATATTGTTTACCCGCGCGGACGCTCTAAACCGAATTGTCACAGCATTTCCATAGGAGGCGTTCTCATCCTGAAACTGTTTGACATTTCAAAAAATCTATGCACTTTGCCAAATTGGGAGATATAAACAAAAATTTAAGTGGTAAAAGTTAGAAAATATTCGGATTCGGTCTGGATTAGTTTTTCAAGGGCAATAGCAAAACGATTATCGCAAAACTATTCTTTTTTTACTTCGAGTATCGCGCGTAAACAGACACGTCGCTCACTGTCAATGATGACATTTGAGGCAGTGCTGCCAAAGACGCTCATTTTAGTTACAAAACGCGAGATGGACACACTAGAATATTTCTCGCTACGATCTTCTACAAGTAAATTTGGTTCTTTATTCAAGTGCTGCTAACTTTTTTACTTAATCGTTACTTGAGTGTTCGTTTGTTGTGTTTAATATACAATGTGAATTCATGTACAAGAAAGTCGAAAACAGCTGAAACGTGAAAAGATCCCATTATTACTATACAAGCAAAAAAAAACAAGTCGCTACCTAAGTACTCACCACTTGCTGTGATGTGAGGAATAAATTAAGCAAAGTTTCATTCGTTCGGTGTGAAGGATCTATCCAAGTCTGCAAACCAGAAAACATGTAAATTATGTCGGTTTTACTAGCGAAACAAACAAAACAGTGAAATTACTCACCCTAAAGCACTGCCTAAAAGTCCCAGTCCAGACGAGGAAGTCGATGATGGCCGCGTGGTTCTTGTGCTGCCTCGCGTGTTCAAACCAAATGCACGAGCGATTGTGTCGAAGAAACCTAGTGATTACGAAGTATGTATGAAGATGAAAAGATTTGAACGCAAACTAAAGCTACAAATATTCCTACGCAGTGGTTAACAATTCCAAATTGATCATTTAACCTACTATGCTAAATTGTGGGGATCGTGCTGAAACAAACATGTTTTGTCTTTCGACACCGGGAAATACCGCGCGAATCGGATTATGAAACATTTTAGCCGATCGATAGATGGTTAACGAAACACAGATGGACGTACTCACCAGGAGAGGATGACTGTGCATCAGGTCGGGGGACGGTCGGCTGGTAAGTTGAGTACGCAGGTTGTGTGTAACGCACTGGTTGCTGCGTGTAGTATACCGGCGGTTGCGGCTGATACGTAGGTTGTTGGTACTGCACTTGTGGCTGCTGGTAAATTATTTGTTGTTGCGGCTGTTGATACTGAACTGGTTGCGGCTGTTGATACTGAACTGGTTGCGGCTGTTGATACTGAGCTGGTTGCGGCTGGGGCTGCGGTTGTTGATACTGGATCTGCTGTGGTTGCTGAGGCTGTTGGAATCGCACTTGGAACTGAGGTTGTTGATACTGTACTGGCTGCGATAATACTGGTACTACTGGTTCAGGTAACGGTTGCGCTGCGGAAGCAGTTTAAATCCCACAATGTTATTCCAAACATCTTTAAATTTGCACGCATTCACACTCACGGTTTTTATCATCCACAATCACGTAATTTGGTCCATTTCCGTTAGAAAAAGCTGCAACGATTGTTCGGTTCAAGCTTATGTATGGATGAAAAGACGTAATAGATTCCTACCAGCAGGAAGAATTTCTATTCCAGGTGCCGATTTCTGAACCGGACTACCATAGACAACCATCCCTACGAGGCTCAAGGTGAAGATGGACAAAAGCTTGCTACCGCTCATCACTAAACACATGTTTGAAACACTAGCTTACGCGCGCTCACGTAAAAGACTAACCACGGTTTGGTACGAAACGTGCCGAGCACCCCATTAACTGCCGATTTTAGATGAGATTTTAAAAACGTGAATATTGGTAGGGATTTTGCCTGAACCGGTTTAGCTTTATCAATGGAGTTCGACACCAAATCTATGCAGCTAAAGCTGCTGTCTTTTTCCCTATTCGCATATCGAACTCTACTATTTTGCATCTCATCTTTCGTCGGATCCTCTCGGTCCACCACTTCGTACACCTCTTCATGATCGAGGGCTTTGTTTGTTTGGGGGTTTTCATTGAAATTAACAGAACTATCTATGGCTTGGCGAAACTTGGACCTAAAATTTTGTTCTATATATAGCATACACGGGGTTGTCGGAAACGTCGAGGAAATAGTTCCTTTGTCTTATTCAAATGCGATCTTAATATCGTCGTAGCTGAACCAGATTTGCATAGTTGACCAGATTTAAGCAAAAATTCGTTACTGGATTACTAGTTCTAGAAAAATGGGACGAAGTTGCACAGTCTGCGTCATCATCGATTTGTGATATGAACCAGTCGAGCTTAACAGCGAAATTATGCTTGTAAACAACGACATAAAAGTCTGAGGAATCTATCCATTATCTTCTGAGATGAAGAACGTGCTAACGTTTCTTTCAAACATCCTCTACCCGTCCGTAAAGAAATACCAGCATTCAGATGTAGTTTTTTTGTTTGTTTATTATTTTTAGTTCACTTTGTTTGCTTACTCCATTAAATGTGTGTTTTTTTCTTGCTCCTGGTTTATCTTTACCACGTTTTTACTCTCAAATATTATATGTGTGCTGGCGGTTGTTTTGTTTGTTGCTGTTGGCTGTGCGAGAGCGTGTTAGGCTGTTGTGTACACCCGCTCTTTATCTTTTCCCCCCAGAAATGTTAGATCACCGGTGTTTCCCCCTTTTGCAACAGCCAGCTGTTATTTGATTACCCTTTTGCTAACGCGCGCGCCTCGCAGCATGGAGCAGTGTATTGTGTCTTAATAAATACGTTGCTTTACGCGATCATCGCGATGATGGTACCTTCTCCACGCACACATGGCACCTCAGTCCGAACCCACATCATCGATGTGCAAGGTATGGCGCAGGTGGATGAAGCGTCACGGTGGCGGTGATGATCTCCCTCGACAAGTACCCTCGGAGATGTCCTTATTACACTTGGTGTAATTCCGGTGTGGTCCTTCCGCATGGAATGTATGACGCCGTTTACGCGAAAGTTCTTAATGCGTGGCACGAAGATCACGCATCAAGAGCAAAAGCATCATTTTCGATCTTTTGTCCATGCGGAAGGGAGAAACGCATCACGAGAGCGAACGAACGAAAGGTTTGAAAAAAGGGGGCAGAGGGATGAACGCACGCGGGTGTGTGGATGTGTGTTTGTTCAGTGGGTATTGAGTTCAGTTGCGGCTGGAATCACATATCCATCCAATCCATATCACCATCGGGCTATCATCGTGTGTTGGCAGAGTACGTGTGTAAGGGAAAGGGCTGCTGCAGTTCAGCACCAACACCTTACAGCGACTTCTCAGCCTTGATGATCTCCGTAATGCCATCGTACATCTCCTTGACGGCCTGGAACTCGGTCAGTCCCATGCGGCGCTTGTTCGAGATGTCGTAGATGCCACCCTCGGCCTCAGAGTGCTCACCGCGGGTACCACGGACCTGCAGGTTGTACTTGTCGGCGGTAGCCTCCAGCTTCGCGTAGTCCTTGGCCAGCTTCGGGACCTTGATGTGCACCGAGGCGCGGATGGTGGTGCCGAGGTTGGTCGGGCAGAAGGTCAGGAAGCCGAGACGGTCGTTGTGCGAGAACGGGATGCGCTTCTCGATGTCGTTGACAGCGGTCACCAGACGACGGTAGACCTGGCCGAGATCGCCACCCATCTGCATCGAGATGATGCGGAGATGGTCCTCCTCGTTGCACCAGACCAGGAAGGTCTTGTTGTCGTTGTGGTAGATACCGCGACCGGACGGCCAGAAGCGGCACGCGTTGGCGGCCTGCAGGAAGCGATCGCCCTCCTTGAACAGGAAGTGATCGTCGATCAGCTGCTGCTGGACGGCCTTGTCCATGCCGGTCAGCGGGAAGAACTTGCCCTTCAGCTCACCCTCCAGTCCGGACAGGGTGGAGGAAACCTTCTCCTCCATCTCCTTGTACTGGGCCTCGGTCAGGCAGGGGTTGAATGGGTAGCCCTCCATCGAGCGACCGCAACGGACGCGGGTCGACACGACGTACTCGCCGGTCGGGTCAACGTTGCCAAAGGCGTTCACATCACCGAAGTCACGGGCCGGGTGCTTGTCGGTCTTCTTGAAGCCCTTGTGGTAGTCCTCAATGATCGGGTCGAACAAATCGGCGAACACGGTGTACGACTCAGCATCCGGAGCGTAGATGCCGACGCCGGAATCTGGGTTCTCGAAACCTGCAAGGGAACGGAGGGATGATGATTAGTCACGAGCAAACAATGATGGTTGTTGCCAGTGAGCTACGGCACTATCTAGCTACCTACCAGATTGGACGCAGTCCAGCAGAGTCGAGCCGAAGGAGGTCTTCTTGTTCTTCAGAGCATCGAAGACTTCCTTGGTCAAGTACTTCTTCAGCAGGGACTTGGAGTCCGAGGCAGCCAGCTTGGCGAAGCCAGCCTCCATCTTTTCCATAACAGCTGCGTCAACCATGGTGTCTGATTTGTTTCTACTAGGACAAAACCAACGAAAGAGAGAGAGGGAGAAAGAAAGGAATACCAACATTACAATTAGTTCAATGCAGATTGAATGAATTTAATTGAATATTTTTATCGAGCAAGCAGGCTGCACTGTGTTGGTAAAGATAAAGCAGTAGGATTGATTTAACATTTTCCGATGGCAAGTTACGATTTATCTTATTCACTTCAACAAATATCCTATTGGTTAGTGTTACATTTTTACTCCATGAATCTTGTTTTTGAACAACAAACTGAACAGTCGTGATTAACTCTACATCCAAACCCGTTCAATATAACATATGAGGGGTGGTCCTTTAGACACCTTCCTGTACCATTCTTCTTTTGGTGAGTGGAATGACTCACACATCAACTTCTCCATTGTCCCAATCTGTCATTTTGCCTCGTTAATTTGCACACAATGTGCACTGTGTGGCTGTGGTATTATTGCCGGAAGCAAGATGCGTCCGGATGGTTTTCCAGGATGGATCGTACACATCCTTTCTTTTGCAAACAATTCCTCAATGTGCCCGAAGAATTACACAACATATTGAAGAGCGACTGGAAACAAAACTCCCCCTCTTTCTGTCCGTCGGTGCAAACGGTGGCCGCCCGACCGCACACCACTTACCTCGACAAAAATACCATCGAGTTTGATACACACCCTTCGCCACCGTTGGCCGCATCGGCATCGGTTCCCGTTCCGGCCGCTGTTTCATTCTCTACCACCTTACTGTCCTTCTTGTCCTTCGAGGCGCATCCACCCATTTTGGTGCTTGCTGTATGTGTTGTTGTCGTCGTCGGTGGTGATACTACTGCCGCTACCGGTGGCTGTTGTTGGTTTGAGCAGTGTCGTCTCACTTGGATACGTATTGGTCCCTGATAATCGCTTATCGTTACACTACCAAGTTCACGCTTACTTATACTAATGGTACTACTTCGTTGTTGGAATGTGCGTCCAAGTGACGAGTTGGTACTACTACCGTTGCTGCCCGTATCACACGTTGCACCAGTTCTGACAGCAAGGATCAAGACGGAACGGAATCGGATCGTGGCCGCCACCCCCGTGTACGTTGGAATGGGAAAATTTTCCTCAAAGGAATGGAATGCGCGTGTAACTAGCTGAACACACTGTTGGGTGGTGGTATTACGAGTGGAGAATCGGTTGTCTCTTCAAGCGAACACGCCCCACACGTACGAGCTTTCGGTGTAGTAGAAGGAGGGGGGGGTTAATAAGTTGCGTTTGCCCGCTTGTCTTCTATTCACTATTTCAGTAAAATGCACTCTCAAAAACGTGTTTAGTCTTTTTGGTTTAAAGTTGAATCACGGTTCGAAGGAAGATTGGAACCGAATTTAAATAATTCTCTCCTTCACGTTAAATGCTACACTTAATTATACAGTGCTAATCGCGCCTCGTTGCGACTCTTTGGCTGATGGTGGTTGGTTGCTGTTAATAGTGAACCATAAGATTTTCTATTATTGTATAAATATTAAACTTAGCTTCTCTCTTGATTCCCTCTTCAAAAGGTTCAAAACAAATTTAAAACTAAATCATGAAATTTAAATATCTTCCAAAGAAGTTAAGTTTTATATTTAGTTTTGGGTATTATTGTTACGCGCTCTGCTGTCAATCTCTCCCCTCGGAAGGCGTTGTTCGCCAAAAACTATTGTATTTGCTCTCAGTCCAATAATGCATCCATCCTCCTCTCTCGCTCTATTTTCCTCCCAGACCCCGAGACATGCCGGAAAGATTCAACAGTCCCTCTGTTCCGTCCTGTGGCCCTTCAAATGTGCGCTGTTTCGTTCGTGCTCGCTGTGTGTGCAACAAGGATACGACGTTCTTGCACCACACGCATTAGGCGGCCCTGTGAAACAAACACGCGCGCGCACGCACACAAATAAGCGAGCCGCCGCACCCTTTTTAGATGGAAAGGATATTTCCAGCAGACCGTTGTTGGTGCGGCAGAAGAAAAAAATCCCTCGTACCCACAGAGTACAGGACGATCGTCCGGAAGCTGTTGGGAGGCTTTAAGAAATGGAACACGGATCTTTGGAGATCTAGGATGGATCTTCAGTATGATCTACAATATGCTTTTTATGGTTGGAATTCAAACTTTCTACATGGGCTTTTCTGCAAGGGAAGCGTCCGATTCACTAACACACTAGCGCTCAAGAGCAACGATTTTCTCGGGTGCTATTCTCCAGGGAATGTGATTTTCCTTGCAAATCTGTTGTTCGCAACGAAACACCTTCTTCGAAATGCACAATTTTCACACAACTGTTGAGGTTTATTTTCCAATGAACCTCTTTATTTCCACCAAATTCGTCACACACTGTCCACCCCGTAAAGGTGGCTAGAAAACCCACTACTGCTGATCCTCGTGATCAAAACTTGTGCCTTACGATTTTCCGTCGGCAAACACACATGCAAACGCGCGCGAAAACCAGCGACGAATTAGAATATCGCCAACAAAAAAAAAAACACAGTCAGGAATTATTGTGATTTGCCTTTTTTTTACTACTTCGCTGTTTGTTTGTTGCTGCCAAACAAAACACACGGGAACGCGCTTGGATGGGTGGTGGGTGGTTGGTGCTAAGAGGGGGCCGTAAATAACGAGCGCGCGCGGACACAAGTGAAAACACAAAAACGGTCGGCTTTTGCTGCTTTGGCCGCGAGGACGCCGCACTAACAAACCGGATTGCTATATCCTGCCGCACTAAGGACACGGGAAAGACAGACTTGGTTTAGTTCTGGGCCCGACTAACTCTTTAATCCTGTCCGTCCCAGGGAACAAAAAAATAAAAGCGCGTCTCCCAGTGTGCGTCCTCTCTTCTAAAACACGAAGTGTTCTCGCGCAACACTCTCTCTCCCGTAAACACACAGAGAGACAGCGCACACAAAAAAGGATCCATTTATGGGCTCTGTGCGTGTTTGCGTGATTAGTAGGAACGAGAGGGCACACGTGCGTTGGGAAATCGTACCAACCAGGATACATAACGCTGTTGCTATCATTATAGCGCGTACACCACACAACGACAGATAGCCCAAAAAGGACGCTCTCGCACACATGGCGCGCCCTGAGTGAAAATGCTTTTCCATACATTTTCATCTCCATCCTTCCTTCTCTGTCTACAGCGCTGTCTGAGTAAGATTCGCATCCTTCGGCGGGAAATGTCCTCACCATTGGAACAAGGATCGAACGTACTGAATGTTCGCTTCGTTGTCTCTTTCACTGTTTTGTTAATTGTTGCTACTGTATACCGCCGCACCCAATCCCCTTCCTTCTTGTGGTGTATGGCAAAAACCGATGGTGTGTAGCAAATGGGTCATCACACATTCCCGGCACACGCGGTGGGCATGGGAGATGTGTGTACGGGTCTCGGGGTTCTTTATTTTCTCCCTAATAAGGAAGCAACAGCGAATCATTCACTATTCGTGTACGCGTGTGTCCTTGCAGGAGAGGATGAAAGAGAGAGAGAATTCGACGCACAAACCCGTGGGGTGAATAATCAACGACCATATAAAGCCAGCTTGGGTGTCCCTTTCTATTGACAGCATCAGGGATGTGCAGCAACGACGCCATCCGCCATAGGGGATGATGACTCCCGGCAGAGTTTGTCTAGGGCGCGCGTCACCGGCATTGGCAAATCGTGAGAGAAACGTGCACACACACACTTGCAAAACAAGGATTATTACCGCACCAAAGCCAAAATCGGGAAAGCGAAAGAGACAGAGCATTGTACAGATAAGAAAAATGACACATGACCACTTAAAGATCGTAGTTCATCTCAGTCCTTTTTATTTCCGAATGTGCATTGTAGAGCATTGAGATAATTTGCGCAACTATCGTTGCACTTTCGCAAGGTCGCTATCCGCCGCTACACTGATAGTACGATTGGGCATTGCTCCCTCTCTTGCATTATCTCCACACCCAGGGCAGGCGCATTCTCAGGAGAGCGCATTGAACTAACAGGACAATGCCACAGGACACGCGGTTTCCGCGTTTAAACCTATACCCCCTTAACTTCCGGGTACAACACACACCCACAACGAATCTCGCTCTCTCTCCATCGAAAGGACAAAGAAGGACATGCCGGTCATTAGGTGTGTCCTTACAACACACACGCGCACCAGCATCAGACGCGACGGCACATGCAAGCGAAGCGAGGCCCCCTTAAGCGTTGGCCTGTGACAAATTATTGAATTTATTCGATCTTCACCCCTTACGCTCGCGCCCAATGTCGTCGTCAAATGCTATGGATCAAACTTGAAATACAGCAGCAAGTTTTTATGTTTTTCAAGAACGAAATGAATGAGATTGTAAAAGTTTCTAATTAAAAACTTTTTAAAGATCTTTCAACTGATTTCAAATACAGGTTGCTGTGAAGGACAGACTGCAAAAGGAAGCATTTTCCATAATAAGGAAACATTTTCTCCACGCAACCGCCTCTACCATTGCTTTCTGCGCTGTTTGAAGGTGTAAACAATCTGTGGCGGTACCATGGGACTGTGGTTAAGGAAGGAAACACAGGGGCGCGCCTTGGTGTGGAGGCGCGCGAGCGCTTGATTGCGCTTTTAGTCATTTCCTTCCTTTCGCACAATTTATAAACACAAACAAATAGATTCCCATCAAAAGCGCAAGGATGTTTCCTTCCCCCACTCCGAGTTTGGAGAGAACGTGAAGTAAGGCCATTAATAGAAACCGCGTTGGAAAAACTTTTCACCTTCACGGTCGTAAACTAAATCAACTATCAAACTTGAGGGAGAAACTCCCCCCGAAAAGGAATGCGATAAAAAACGGAATATAAACAACGATGAATGTCACCGAGTTCCTTACCATCGCAAAGTCACGCACAACACAACAACTACCGTGACCGGGAAAAAGGATACACACATTTATGTATTCATGGGGGGTTGTTGTGTGTAAAAGACCACAATAAAACGGAAGTGCGAAGGGATGATGAATTGTGTCCCAGAAATTTGAACGTTCAGATAGTTTCACTTTAGAGATGGCAGCGCCACCTAGCGGCGACTAGCGTTATCTGTTGCTACAGTGCTTGTCAGATAATGAGCAATGCACATTCTTTTATGACTCTTGATTTTTCGACTGCCTTTTCTGACGTCATAAGGTAGGCTTGGTGGACATGAAGAATTCAGCCAAGATGTGTGATACGAGCAATGATAGCTAATCAAACATCATTTGCTTTTTTTCGTTTTGATGACTATTGCCAATGCGAGTCACATTTACTGCCTAGGTAATAGCACACAGAATGTCAGATTGTTTGCATAAGCCAAGGCGCGTGAGTATATTATCGCCGGAAGACCAAGATAAGATCAAATCAGCTGTTATACGGTCGCGCGCACTCACCGCACGACCAGAGTGCGATTCTTTTGATGTTCTACTAATTTGATCACCAGGAGAATTCATATTTGTATTACTACTTCTTTAGAAAGTACCGGTAAGGTATTAATGTACAGAGTGTGGTGAAAATATTACCCGCCCGACTCGTTCAACTCGAAGTATCCACTCCAGTAGAGCCAAACGATTCCGATGCCGTACAGCGCGAACCCACCGTAGAACACCGTTAGGAACTTTCCCCGCCAACCGGTCATGATGTCGTGGGGGAGGGGGAGGGCTAGGTTTCACGTTAAGTTTAAGACCCTACACCGTTCAGCTGAACGGAAGAACGAGGGCACCCCCACAACACAACGGCAAGCTGCCTACAGCGAGAGTAACAGTAGTTCCGGGCTGTTTCCGGAAGAAAGAGCACACGACACACCAAAACACACACACACACTACAGGGCACTGGCGCCATGCACACGTGAACCCCGTGCGAGGTCGGTGCAATTACTGGAGCATGGGTTTCGGGCTAAGGTGAGCAAAATACTCCACCAATAGTTATGTGCCTGTCTATCCTCCCTATGACCACGTTGCTTTGGTGGGGAGTAGAGATGTGGTTCCAACAAAAAAAGGCTGCAATTATATTATTGCGTGGAGTAGAGGAGGGGGCTCAAGTTTTCACTTTCCAGCAAGAAATGGAGAAGAGAAAGAGCGAGAGAAGGAGACGAAAAGTTTATGGTTGAGATCAGCTTTCACTATATACACATTCGACCGATCGACACGATCGTCGCCGGTTTGTGGTGAACTCCTTCCGTTGCGAGAAGCTCGTAATGATGGTGTTTGCATAAACGAGTGTTAAAAACACTCTCACACACGCGTCTATTATGACAAAAATGCGTCATATGCACTAAACATCTTCATGATGTTCTACAATTTCTAAT
This sequence comes from Anopheles culicifacies, assembly GCA_000473375.1. NCBI lineage: Eukaryota > Metazoa > Arthropoda > Insecta > Diptera > Culicidae > Anopheles > Anopheles culicifacies. The sequence goes on along the minus strand of AXCM01000869.1, from coordinate 3,669 downwards.
CACGCAGCAGACGTGACACAGCTCATTATCAACCCGGGCTAATTAATCACATTCTTTGTTTTGGTGAAGAATTCTACACAGTAACTTCTAAACTATCGCACTTCTTGGCGCAACTCTTCAAATCTGCCTCACGCTCTCACTACCCGGCGACTTGGACACAACTCTCGGACAACTCGCGACCCTCTCGAAGTCGTGCACTTGTACACGCGCGGATAGCGAAACATGGACTGACAGATTGGAGGCTCCAATCCGGTACATACCCACGGTGGGCCACAGCGAATGAGAGGCCCGAGGGGGGGCCCCAACGGTACGGAGATTCGTACAGGTTCACGGTAGCGTGAAGAGACGCGGACCCGAAAAAAAAAACGTGCCGGGGGAGATTTGTGGGCAGCTGTTTTGGCAGCAAATGCCCTATGTCATTTCATGCTCTCACTCTCTCTCTCTCTCCCTAGTATACCATTGTTGGGTCTATGCATCCCAATGTCCTTATCAACGCACCACAACGACGTCTTGTGAATGTGTCGCGAGCGTACTGGCTGGAAGAGGCGCGCAGCACGCAAGCAGGTCGGAAAAGAATGGCGTGTATGGTACACCCGCGTTCACACATCCGTCTTATCGGAGGTGTTGCACGCCAACCGGGTTGGTCTGGAGTACCGAATCAGGCTCATATAAGTACCGCTCGAAAAGACATAGAAAAGCTTATTAACCCTTTCCTTCTTGAAGGTTTGCCAACAAGTATCGATAGCACTCAACAAGGGGGAGAGCAACATGTCAATTGGGGGGATGGCATAATAACGTACACTCACTAAAAAAATACGGAGGGAGGATTTGTTTGCCCTGGTGATGGTGATGTGTGTCTTGAGGATACGCGCTTTGCGGTTTCTTTTTCCAACCTTCGAGGTGTATCTTGAGTTATCTCCTCTGTGGAGCACACACTGCCACAATGTTAAACCCATTGTTTGGAGGAATGGAAAAAAAAACGGAAGCGAAGGGTTCTCCCCCTACAGTTGATAGCCGTTTCTTATTCTCACTTTCACACGGAGTAGTCTAATACTACTTTCAACACTGCAGGAAGAAGAATGAATTGATTGTCCTGCTCTTTATCTCGTTACAGCAGTGCCCGTATGACCAATTTTCGGGCGTTGTTACGCATAAGACTCTTACCTAATCAATCAGGGATGATAATCGCAACCGGTGCAGACGAGGACAACAATGCCCTTCTTCCCAACGTACTAAGGAGGGGTGGTGGTGGTGGGATCGATCATAAAAGGTAAGGGTGGTGTTAAAATTTATGACTAATCAATTTAATTGATGGCTTGTCTAGGCGTATAACGAACGAAATGCAACCCAACTAGTTGCAAAAAAGAAGTGATGATAACGTATCGCAACATTGTGGCACCCCCGTAAACTCACATACTGCCTATCAGCCCCTAAGTCCCGTTCATGTGTCTCTGATGGTATCAATCGCAAGTAGTCTAGCATGACATTTACCTTCATCTGTTACAGCAAAGGTTAAACACATGTTACAGTCGTGTGTGACACGAGCGGACCGAGGGGGTATCAGGGTAGGAAAGATAAACAGTACCGAAATGCACTTTACCACACCACCACCATGTGTACCTTTATCATCAACGCGAGCAATAAATGTACAGATAAAGAGGCTGTAAAGATAAAACACAAGCCACTATTTGCTTGCAGAAAACGCACACAAATGTACAGCTGATATTTGCAGCATGCAATAATGATACGAAAAACCCCATGATAAGACGTGCTTTTTGGAAGGTTACAGGATTAGTGAAATTGTAACGATACGATTCAACTCAACGGCTAGAAAAGATAACCGCACATGGATACAAAATGCAATTTGAATGTAAGGTTTACACCAGTTGCCAACAGATGGCGCTGCAGTTGTCAGGGAGATTTTGTGTCTGTTGCATCGCAATCGTGGGATTATTAGTGTTTAGTTAACATATAAATCGACTAATACAAACCCAAATTATTATATTGGGAAACCTTTTTTTTTTAGGCTCAAAGTGCGGTCATTCTCAGAAAGATCTAATTTATTACACCCTGTCGTGCCGATAATGTCGCAGGGTTTATCATTATATAATTCACCGTTTACAAGCAATTATTTTTAAAACGATCGCAATACCTCCCCGCCGGGGAGAATTCTCGCGTGTGGATGACAAAAACAAACACCACAAACACCCATACCTTGTGATGTGACTGCACAAACAATATATTCTATAAATTAAATCTAGTGTTTGTGTTTGCCTTCCTCCTTTCGCGAACCGGCTTCAAAAATTAGAGGCATTACAGTACAACTACCGTGTGCGTTCGTTTTTAAAACATAAATAGTGTAGAAGAACTGCTGTTACTTTGTGTGAGGCTTGATTTATTTCGAGCATTACTCTTCTCACTTTCGGCAATCCCTAGAGCGCTGGGTGGTTGTTGTTTATCGACTTAAATGTCTAGTATGGGCTTTTAACAGATCGTTTTACTATCATTAAGCATTTGTTTACGTGATTTCTCAAACGCTTTTAATGATTTTAGCATCACGGAACTGTATATTTCTCAGTTAGAACCTGATCTTTGTATTGGGAGGAGAGATGCAGCGTGTTGAATAACCAACGTTTACATCAGTCACGGATTTTCTGCCTCGAAGGGAAACGTGCTCGTGTCAAACGATTTTAGAGAATGACAGACCATGGTAGAACGAATGAAGCATGCACTATTTTGCATTCCTATGACTTGTTGTCTTCCGGTGACTATCTACTATAAATTAGATTGTTAAATAAATTTCTTTTATCTTGTCTTGGGGACCACATTCCGACTGCCTCGACATTCAAACCTCCACACACGCTCTCCTCGATCATCCATCCTGTCTAGCGGACCAATTGAAACAATTGAAGCTATTCCGAACAAGTCGAAACATACAGTGCGCGCATTAGAGTTTGGAAACTAAATGAATCTTTTCCTGCGACTGGTTGCAAATTATGCAAACACTTCACACTCGGGGAGGCCCCCCTCTCGATGTGTATTCATCACATTTCGCACACAGGCGGGCTCGTTTATGCAGCATTCGCATTGCCGTCAGTTGCATTACTACGATAGATAAAACAAGCACTAAAAATTGCGCGCGCTGTGTTGCAAAGCAAAGCCAGGAACATTCAAATGTCAAGGCTGTAGAATATTCACCAACAATTGCAAAGGCAGCCACAGGAGCAGCAGCAGAGCAGCTTCCCTCAGATGTTTGGGGGCAATTGATTGCTCAATTAGAAGGGAAGTGGAATTGCTTCTTGTTCATTTCCGACACGGCAATGAGGAATGCAACGGTGCTTCTTACTAAAGCTTCTAGAATCTTCCCCATTCTACTAAATCAGCAAATGCTTGACTGTCCGGGAGAGGTTAGATAAGTCGGGAAGCAGATAATGGGGCGGGGAAGACAAAAAAAAATACATAAAATATATGTCACTTAACACGAGAATAGCCACACCCAGAGCAGCGGGAAGAAATCGTCTCCGAGAATGATCCGAAGACGTTGAGCAATTTATAAATATATTCTTCTGGCTTCAAGAGCGCAACCCATAACAGATGACAGTCGCGCTTGGCTGGGCTATTCCTGATTGACGATCGTACGATCTCCTATTCTAGTTCGTCCTACTGTTA
>KI422700.1:45864-56650 GCA_000473375.1 Anopheles culicifacies | reverse complement strand
TAAAAATGTAAAATAAAGTTCCAATTAAATCGTTTATTCGTGATCATTTTAGTTGATTTGGGCCGTAAAAGACTGAACTCTTCAAATTCAGTATAGATTTTTTTCTAACACTTTTCAAACAGCAAGATTCTCATACCACTTTTTGGTTGTCGTGATTGTTTTCTAATGTTTTAAATATTTTCTATACGTTGTTTTGATACTACTTACAGTATGAAATGCGTTAAAGAAAACGTTGTTTTCTACATTATGTTAGGACTCCACAGGTTATTATTTTTGAGATAGTAAATTATGTTTTTTTCTGGTCAGAAATTGACATAACCCTTCCACACAAGCCATCTTGAATTGGTTGCAGTGATTTTACAACATTTTGTCTATTCCAAAGTTTCACGTCGTCATATTCTGTCCTTAGAACACCTTCTTAGCCCTAACGCATGGTCACTCTTCAATATGGTTTCAATATTAATTATTTTAAATACTATTAAATTATATCAAATATCCAAAAATTTTAAGTGTAAATTGAAAATCGTGTGTAATATGTTCACTGGCCATGATCAGTTAAGTGTTCAACGAATGAATGGGAACTCTATTCTATAAGGGTAAATACCCTTTCTTCTCTAGAAACAAAAATTAGACACTTAAAAATAATCCTTCACACTAAAATCAATTTATCCGTTTTATTGTTTAATCCAACAATACTGAAAGCTAAAAAGCTTAAATATTAAGACGATATCTGCCAAACAATCGAGCAAATATCGATCGATTATTTGAAACCGGGTTGAATCATGTTGGCAGATTTGTTTGGATCTGCACGAAACTGTTGAACTGTTGTTGCGATAAATCGCAAATACCCAGGTTATTCTTTAATATTTTCGGTAAGTATTGAATTCTAAACTTAAATTTATATTTTTAAAATTCAAACTTAATAATTAATTTAACAAACGTTCGGTGAAGACTTATTTGGGTTAATAAAATCTGGGAAATATGGTCTGACCTGCGACAGACCTGCTAGAAAAGTGTGTTGTTTTGTCATTTAGCTCATCGAAACTGAAATTAGGAAAAGATTCTAATAAGAAATTCATAGGCTGATTTCGCTCGCCAGTTTGTATGGACAGGTAGCAACAGATAAGCCACCAAATGTTATTTACAGATTTGTGAAAAATTATGTCCTCAGCAGAACCACGGTGCGTTTGCTGGTGTAACTCACAAGCACGTGTACCAGCTTCGTGGTTTTGGCGCGCAACGTTCGTGTCACTCTCGTGCTCAGCGAGTACTCGTTACTACAAGCACTCACAAACCGTTCGCTCTCACAATGCAAAGGGCAACGATTCTGCATGCCGGTCTGCCCAGTCCGGTCTGCTCGCAATGCTATTACTAACCTACAAATTTGGAATGCGACCAGGGCGGCCGGTCGTGGCTATCCGGATGGAGTGGAGTTAAACCGTAGTATTGTACGCCCACGGGGAGGGTGTGTGTGTGTATGGTGTCGATATGCATCGCTATCATAGGGATCGGACGCAATCAAAAGCGATCCAATGGAAACTTGGAAACCCATCGTGTGTAAAGCGGGAGGGTGGAAACATATCTTCTGCATCCATATGCAGATTGCATCCCGTGCCGGACAATGTGTTGCAATATGACGCTTTTATTGACATATCAGTCGATCAATGAAACGGGATTTGCGTTCGACCAATCGAAGGAAAACAAAAGGGAAGAAGGCTTAACCCCTCTGCCTATTCGGTTTATTTGGTATGTGTTTCAAGCGAATGTTAGTAATAAAAGTGACGATGAATGTTACATGATTGAGGAATATTTAAATTTCCAACAGTGTTACGTGATAATAGAATCCGAAGATTTGTCGGGGAAACATGATGGAACAAAGTTTGTTAAAGAATATCATCACAATTTAATAAAATCCCTCTGTTTTGAGAGTTGGTTTCAAAAAGATTAAAATGTTGCGCCATTTTTGTTTGGCTTCAAATTACAAACAAATAACCATTTTCTCACCCAAGTGCTGGACACTTGTTTCACAGTTAGCAACATTTATCCATTTCGTGCAACATCTTCACGACATTGTATTTCGGTTGCAAAAAGTGTCCAATTCCTCGAAGTGGTCCATATTTTGTCGCATTATGATGACGCATTTTCATCCGGCTCTAAGCGCATAATGATGGCACCGGTAGGGAAAGTACTCTTGGCAAAAATGTTTGATGGAGACGTTTGCTCCACCCGCTTGGGAAAGCGTGCATCTGTGACGCTTGAATCGGCAACATTGGTTGGTTTTTTGACTTGTTTTTGTTTCGGCAACTCCACGCCGTACAAGCGTCACTTCACGGCTGCAAAAGTCTCGACTCGACTAGAAGCAGTTCTATGTAAGACAATCTCCAAACTGCAAACCTGAAGGGCCGTCCACGGGAAATCTTTCGCTACAACGAAACATTTGGCCATTTTGGCAAAGTGCTCCCGAGCGTGCGTTAAGTGTCTGCTGGTGGAATACAGCTTTCGACGCACAGATTCACTAGTCGTGTGGAGTTGTATTCACCGGGGAACTATGCAGTATCACGGACGTACAAAAACATAACAAATGTTAACCTTTGCTACCGGTGGATTCTTCATGGTGCGTGCCCAACCAGGGAGGTCTCCAATGTAAGCGATAACGTCCAGGGGTTGAACAGGAAATAAATGCTTACGACAGTCCTCCTAGAAGTGGACGGCATTAAACGCTTGTGGCAGCATGTCCCACGAGACATGCTCATCGGAAACCTGAGCTTTTCGGTGTGTCTCCAGCTCAGCGAGATTGCAGTTCGGCGCAGGGTAGCAAATGATTGATTATCCGGTTATTGATGTGAAGGTTTGCGTAGATACTTCTACATGACGTTAAGGTGCGTATACCATACGACTGGTTCTTTGCGATTTATGTATGTGATAAGTTTAGCAAAAAATATAAAAAAAGACAAATAAATAATAAAACTATGCAAACCACTGTGATAAGCAGTTACAGAGTTCCTCTCCATTCACCTGTACCTGTAGTGTGGAATAAAACCAAACTCCATTACCATAATCGCTGATAAGAATGATGTGCGGTTTGGCTATGTGACGCTGCGGGAGATAATGTTTGCTTAACCTCTTAAGCTAATTGTCCGCCATGGATTATCGGTGTTTAACGTCCGCTTGATGAATGTTGCTGGGTGCAGCAGTTTCTCCCCGTTACAAGGACATAATTACACCGTGCGTTTGATGAATGGCGAGAAATGTGGATTGGAACATAAATTTGATTGTTTAGCAGTACGATTAACCGACAGGAGGTTAAGAGATGCAACAATGTACTGTTGACTGTTGATGCTCAATGTGTTACGGGGAATTGTTTGCTAATTAAGTTAAACTTTCTCTGTAATCTACACTACACTGGTTCGAGAATCTTCCAATTCTCTTGATTTTTTTTACACAGTAAAGAATGGGTTGAGTTTTTTTTGTTCTTGTATGATGGCCTTGCCGTATTAGACTTAATTTACCACGTTGCTGGTCAGTCCGTCCATGCTACAGAGGGACGGTCCGAAAGGGATTTGAGCCCCGGTCCGTGGTGTGAAGGCCTGGCGCCGAAGAACTCTCCCACCACGCCGCCCCAAATGGGTTGATTTGGTAATTGAAAAACATATTGATCATTAATAAAGGTATTTTAATTAAAGATTCGGCTACATTGAGCATATTTAAGATTATTCTGGAACTAAAAAGTACTTTGAACAAAACCTTAAAATTTGTTCAGAGATTTCTGCAATAAACTTCCTGAGTATTCAATAAGGTAGATCTAGTGGAGTTTACGATACGTCATCTTGGAGAATCAATGCTCGCAAATCAGTTAGGGAAATGTGTTATAAACCGAAAACTTGGCACTATGAAGTGATAACGTCAATAATTATCTACAAGAAGACTTTATTTGCTTAAGATTCCGGTTAAATAACTATTCGAACACAAAAGAATATTTTTTATAATATTTTATATTTTATTTTATTCAGAATTTAGCTCTTGATACCTCTAGTGATCAATATCTCTGTACCTGCAACATCTCAATATTTACCTCCCGACTTCGATTTTCAAATGACTTCTTTGTATACGTCTGGTTATTTTTGGTGGCACTCTAACCTCAACAGGTTTAAGGTTGTCATTGCTGGCAACAGCAAAAAGCACTCTTGCATTTCTAGAGTTTAATAAGGGCGGTTCGATGGTCAAGCGACTGCGGTCTCGTTCTTCAAACGGCAGGATCCGAGGTTTATATCCCATCCGGACCGTTCCAGAGTAGTGAGGGCTGTGACTATCCAACTACGTGGATATCAACAAGTGTCGTAATATGTCTGGACTGAGCGTATCAGTCGTTACGCCCAAGCAAGAGATCAAGAAAATTATTGTTAAATATCACTATTCTTTACTAGAATTCACATACGCTCTAAGTCTAAGAATGGATGTTAAATAGCAGCTGTTCTATGTCCGAAGCGATTGCGACGCCGGTTTAAAAAACAATAGGACGTTTTACTATCAGATTACGGATAAAAAAAAGTCATAGAACCTAGACATCGCAGGCAAGACCTCAGAATAGGTTATAGTACTAAAGAAGAAGAAGATGATGACTGTAATTCCTCCATCTTCTCCAAAATATTTGAGTATGGGACGGAGTTATCTTTGAAATATTTTTATTCTGATAATAAAAACTTACCTGTCATAAGTACAAAATTGATACACGTGAGAGCATTTTGAAGCGTCCCAAGAGTCCTCTACCCTACTCGCATGACCAACAAAAATTCTACACATGAAAACGGGTTGCATTTCATCACAAATGTATATTTATCATATCCGTTAACATAGTACTCCAAAAATAAAAAAATTGAATTGTATTATTACTGCGACTTGCATTGGAGTAGTTCTTCTGATGCCAACAAGTGATTTAAGAGCGATTTTGGAGCAAGCAAATATAATTTGTGAGAAATCCCCACATTTTGAGATAGTAAGTTTGTAATTCTGGCCTCATCTACCATTTCTGAACAGTACATAGAAACAACAGATGCCCAATTCATTCTCTCTCCGAGATACCTAACCAATAGGCTGTTAATTAATCCAATCCTTTGCTCTACAGCAATTCTTCGCAGAGGACCGTAATAGCAGACTTTGCACATCAACCACAACCCATAATTAACCTCTTAATACGATTTTGAAGCCTTCCTGAACCATGGAAGCCATAAAATATGCTCCTTGCTGTCGAGAGAATCAGAATGGACGAGCAAAATTCAAAGTATTGGGATATCAGCAAACTTTTCCAAAAAATCGAAATCATTTGTCAGGCTTCTTATCACTTAACGCCTTCCCACGTTGGGCAAGACCCTGTGTATGGGGTGGAGGAACTTCAACTTGTCATCTTATCTTCCAGGTATTTAACCTGGCGAATCATTTCCATTAATTCCGTGGTGATAACAATAGATGGAGAGTTGAACAATAGATTGAAGGACTTTTGTTTTAAACTGAAACTATAATAATTTATTGTGAGTTATGAAGGAAAGGCAATATATTGGCCCATAAAATTATTGCGTCAGTTTATATGAGTTTAAACCATATAAAAATTTATTAACTACATTACTGACATTGTGAATTCATCTTCAATTATCTTGCTGTAATTAAATGTATTGTGACATCACATGAAATTGTTACACGGAATTCTTTGTTAGTAATTTCGTTCAAATGCACTTACGGCGCATTTATACGTGTGTGTGTGTTTTCTACAAAATGAAAACGAAGTTTTAATCATGTTTGTGCACGTTAGCTAGAACGCAAGTTTTAATTGTGTTTGAATCATTAGCGAATTAACTCGTGTGTATGTGCGCTATGAAACGATTGTAAGATATTCGGTTCCTCGCCCAACAGTTCCGCAGAAATACCGCATTCACTTCGGATCCGTTTGTGGATTGACCTTGCAACAGTTCAACGAGCGATTTGCACCACACGTACACGTATGTTGACTAAGGAAAACTGAAACTTGTAAACAACGTTACCGCGCCAGCTAACGACCATTGCTATCTCATGCAGGACACGCTCGTAATTTAATTATTTAACCACAGCGAATGTGATTGCATTCGATAAGGGGGAAAAAAAGCATTCGTTGGAGCTATTGCAGGCGCTAGAGCATTGACCACGAGGGCAGAGCGAACGACCGTCTGAACGACATAACCGCCATGATGCTCGTCTCGAAAGGATTCGCACTGCAGCAGAAAGTGCGCCAAAGGTTCCAGTCAAAGATGGTCGACGATGGGCAGGACACTTTTCTGCGTGGCATTCGACCTTGTAAGTTTCTCATTGCAAATCGAGGTGTTTAGCAGCTAATGTATTTCCCCAATTTATGTTTAATCCCACGCAGTTGTTATACTTGGCCAAGTGTTTGGCATATTCCCGATCTACGGCATCACGGCGAACGATCCGATGAAGTACCGCCTAAAGTGGTTCTCGTTGCGCGTCATCTTGAACCTGCTCGTCGTGGTGACTGCCTTACTGCAGGCGTACTATGAGTACGCGCGGCTAAAGATGATCGGCATCAATGCGAAGAACGTTAGTAATTTGATTTTCTTTCTCGACGCTTGCCTGATTAATGTGCTCTTCCTCAATCTGGCCACCAAATGGCGCACGGTTGCGGCCAAATGGGACGAGGTGGATGAAACGTTTAACCGCGCACCGTACCAGATGGTTGGCTGGAGTTTGCGGAAGCGACTGTGTGTTGTTTCGTTTACGTTGGTTTTTCTAGCGGCTGGTAAGAGTGATTTATGGAGCAACCATTCAACAGCATGGTAATATTTGCTTTTTTTTCTTAAGTGGAACATTGTCTCTCGATAGTTAGTACTGTGCACAATCAGTATCATGAAATACGGTACTGTAACTGGACGGTACCGAACTACTATCAGTTCTACTCACTGCGCCGATTTGCAAACATTTATCTAAACTTCCCATACCATTCCCTGAGTGCGGTATTCTTCACGGTGAGAAATGCGCCTGCAAGGTATGCAATTCGCATTCGTGCTAACTGTGAGGCGTATGTCATCCGTCTTTCAGTACATTTCTTCCGCGCTGACGCTTTTCTGGAACTATCAGGACATCTTTATTATTATGATCAGCATCGGTTTGGCGACACGGTTCCAGCAAATTAACAACCATCTGAAGATACTGTCCGACGGAGTACTGATACCAGGCGAAGACTTTTGGATACGTGTTCGCACGAACTACGTGTCGGTTTGCGAATTGCTGGATGATGTCGATCGTGTTATATCGTGGACGATGTTGATCTCCTGTGCTACCAATCTCTACTACATCTGTCTTCAGATTCTGCACGTCTCCAAGTAAGTTTACGTAGCGTGTAAGTGTTTTGTTCGTCTAATTGCCCCGTGGCACATTCTGTTAGGAAGCTGGCCAACAGTGTTGAGGATGCTTACTACGGGTTTTCGTTAGTGTTCCTGATCGTACGGACCGTGATCGTGTTCCTGTCCGCGGCACATATACACGATTGTGCGAAGAAACCGTTGGATATCATTATGAAAATTCCCAACGTTGGTTGGTGCATTGAGGTAAGGAATAAGTTTCATGATCCGAAATAATTTGAGGATCACCAGTAGAGTTAAGAATCCTAAAATTAATCATAATTCTATGTTCGATTACTTTCTTATCATTCAAAACAAAAAAAAAAAAGCTGGAACGATTCTCAGCACAGTTGAAAAGCGAAAAGGTGGCCCTGTCCGGAATGGGATTTTTCAGTCTCACTCGTCAACTACTGTTTTCGGTAAGCGAACCATGGAAATCTAGCGTATTGATAAAGTTTGGACTCTGTTTTTTTTGTAGATGGCTGGTACGATTGTGACGTACGAGTTGGTGATGCTAAAGTTCGACGAGGAATCCGAAAGCAAGGGCAACATTCCAATGTGCTCCAAGTTTGCGTTTGAAAAGTTTTGAAATTAATCCAATAAAATCATTCGTAACAGTATTGAACGTATGAACGGCAGTTTGATTGATTTGTTACACTGAGTTCATTATCATCAGTTCCAAGAGTGGTGCTCACTGTCAAACTTGTCTCTCATTTGTACAACACATGGCACTTGGAAGGAATGATACCGGTTTATTTGTGTTTCTTTACCTACTCTATGCCGTTCTCTCCAACAAAGTTGTACTTTTGCTTTCATTAAGGCACACTTACATTGAAAAAAAGACAGCAAATAGTTGTGCAAGCAGCAATGCCCACTCGTACCGGTGGTTGCTCAAGAAAAAGTTTTAAAACTTTATTCTAACCGAACGCATCAGGGACCTGCTGTTGAAGTGCTGCAGCTATGAAGCATCTTAAGCAACGAACCGGTCCGGAGGCATTTTTTTCTTGCCTTTTCGGATAACTCTTCTTCGCCAGAGTGTTAGCCGGCTCAAGATGATGCGACCCGGTGGGCACGTACTTTGGTCCGTACTTCAATCGTTCATAAATCTGGCGTTGCTGCTTCATTCAGGTTACCGGTGAGTTGGATTGCAGAGTGGCAAAGTTCAGACACCAAAGCTGTTTCACGCGGATTCGAATTTGATTCCATCCAAAGCTGATGACATTTACACCGCAATGGGGTGTCGGTGGACCTTGGGCACGTTGGACACTTGACTGACGATAGAAGTTTTACAGCCAGCGGTTGGGTTTGATAAGGTTCCGTTTAAAAATTGTGTTGAAGAGGGGCACTGCAATTGCGTGAAGTTGTGAGGTGGTTTTCATAATTATTAATAATATACCCCCTTTCTCTTTATTTTATTTTATTTAATAGACAAAAACGATCCTCTAATACGGCCGTCATACAAGAACAAAAAAAATAGACAAAAACGAGGAAAGAAATAAGAAGAAAGAGACGACAATTAATTGAGATATGCGCGCGAGAATCAGATAAATCTGGACTTATATGTAAGGTTTTAGTAGAAGCCAGAAGTCTACAGTCCAATGATTATGGAGGAAGTCATATTGCTCTGATATCGGTATAGAAATAATATGTTTCTTTTTCTTTTTCGTTTTATTTAATTCTCCTTTTGATAAATTCGTTCCTCTCAATCCATTGTGGGTTCAAGGGGTTGGACTCATTATCATCTTCTTTTTCTGTGACTCTACAACCTCTAGAGGGTTTTGACCTGCCATTTCTGGCTTCCGCGACTTAAAGGTACCCGCAGCAGGATAGTCAGTCCTGCATACGAGAGAAGGGCCCGTATGGGACTCGAACCTCTGTCCTGTCCGTTCGAAGATTGGCGCCACTATCTCCTCGGCATTCGAGCCGCTACAAGCTCTTCAACTTGCAGCGCTTTAAATTCTCTTATATTATTCTCGAAGATGATGTCAGAAAATTTAACAGCGTATTTCAACATTGACAAGCAAAAAGTGTTAGACAACATAATCGATACGATAAACGGAGCTTTTCATGAGAGATTTAATTTATAAGCAAGAATTTAATTGATTGTTGATTAGAAGATAGCTCTTTCTACGTTTAAGATTCTTTGAACTATTCCTAACTCCTGAACAGTTGCGGTAAGGGATCCAATTATTAAGAGAGCTACGATTCTGAATAGTTTTCTATTAAGATTTCTATTGATGAGGTCCTTATGAAGTAAAGTTGCTCGGGTATGAGAGGTATAAAGACAGTTTTAGATTTGATAAGGGTTCTGCAAGAATTTATTGTCGCAGTAAGAATTCTACGAAAAGCCCTAGGTAATCATTGGTTGCATTATTTATTGGAGCAATGGATCATGGTACATCATTGAGATCGAATTCTACTTCTTTAAGCGGATGTTCATCACATGCAGAAGAATTTGTGTCTTTCTAACGTCGTCAGCACCTGGGATGCAAATAGAGTGTGGATGGTATCTAAAATTCCAAAAAGTGTTGACAATTCCAACACATAAGTTATCTTCACAATAATTAAATTATTTCTATAATAAACCTAAATAAGAGTATTGTTTCGTATTTAATTACTTTTCATTCTGCATAAGTGGTGGTAGTAGAATGTATGAAGCTTCTATGAATGTAGGTCAGACGGAGGACCGGAGATTCCCAATCGACGTTTTCTTTGGCCTGAAATGTGACGCACACAATGATAAAAAGATTCTGGCTCTTACAATAAGCACTGGCAGTATTCAATTCAATAGTCATGCATTCGCACCTATTCGCACTAACCTATTCGAGCGCAAAACGGAGCCAAAATAAATAATAGCGCCTCGATTCCTGACGCGGAAATAGTCCCGCATTATGAAGGAAAAGTTGGTCTAGGCCTCCATAATCAGCGTAAATTCTTTTGAGAATTTTAAATACATGTGGCAAGACCATGTTTTGTCGTTAAACCTGCGTTTGGCCACTTCAGGGTCACTATTTCAATGTGAAACTTAAAAGAAGAAATAATACTTGATGGTTTACCAGCGAGTTTGAGTTGTTTTTAATGTCCGGAAAATCTTTGGCAAGAATCATGATATTCAAATTGGACAATGAATTTGGAAGTAGGACTTCAATGGCATGTCACATTAAAATCAATATTTCCGCGGGAAAATAGGGTTTTAAAGATTCGACAAGAATGAGCTACTAGAAGGAAGATTTTCATTTATAACCAAGCTCCAATAACGTCAATATTTGGCCAAGGTGTGTCAAATTCTGAAGGAGGACAATTAGGATGAAGTGGTATTGACCGATTCAAGAAAGTACAACGAATTGGAATCGTGCACTCATCGTACAGGATGGGAAAACAGCATACTGGGATGTTACAGAAAA
>KI422700.1:0-42885 GCA_000473375.1 Anopheles culicifacies | reverse complement strand
ATCCTGGACTATGCGGTGAGAAGGTGACCAAATTCTATTTTAAATTAAGTGAAATGAATTTCGATAGAATATTGGCTTAAAACACGCCCTCAGTAAAGGCATTTTACAACAACATTAATCGCTGGGTCCTTTTTTCCTGCTACTAAAACACCAATAGTAGACGTAGACAAATACTTTTTGCGCATTGAAAAAATGAGTTTTTGAGTTTTAGTGCTGGCCTTATTGGTATTTAACAATTCTACGAACTGGCATTGGGAGAAAGGTATGAATTGGTTGTCCTACTATCAATACCCATCGTCAATTTTATGATCCGATGTCCGTTACGCCGCCAATTCGTCTTATAGTGCAGAATAGTCAGGTAGACGAATACTTTTTGGACTCACTATACATAATTAAATGTAAAAGTGAGTATTGCTATGAATGTTATTGGTCTGAAAGTTTGCCAAAATGGATTAATATGCGATGCGCATAAGGATAAGCAATGAAATTTCACGCCAGGGGTTTTTCTTGTTTGCGGGACTATTTTCGCGTCAGGAATCGAGGCGCCATTATTTATTTTGGCTCCTTTTAGCTATTGCATTCACAATGCCGGTGCTTAATGTAAGAGCCAGAACTTTTTTTTATCATTGTGTGCTTAAAACTTCAGGCCAAAACAAAAGTTCCATGGGAATCTCCGGTCCTTCGTGTGACCTCTCCCTATTTAGGAATAAAAACACATCTTCAAGCAGCATGGAATTAAGAGCAATGGAAGAGAAATGATATAATTCTCTACTACTACTTTTCCTACGCTTTGAGCTTTGGAAACACAATATTATCCTGCCGTTGCTCATTCAATTTAGATTGGTGTTGTGCGTGGCAAACTATCAATTACACCCGCTGTCCTGGTTTCGTGCATTACAGCAATCCCTTCACACCGGCCCCGCATCATGTGCACGGTGGTGAGTAAACAAATCGCAAGGATTAATTTGTATTATGCGGCTCAAACTAGCAATCTAGCGGCTTCGTTCGAGTGCACTTTATAGCGTGTGGTAATACCATTAGATTAGTGCGGGTACTGTTCACGCTGTCGGTTCAAAACAATCTACCACATGGCCAATGTTTGACACTGGGTCCTTGAAAGCTTATCGTGTCGAAAAAAAAAACGGCCGGGCAGGCAAGGCAGCTGCCGCTAAATGGAAGCTGATCCAGCGAGCGTGATTTATCATTCGATCGAGTTCATTGTGCCGGTAAGGAACCCCCGGAAGCGGTCCGATGGCGTTCGATGCACGATGATTGAAGTTGGTTTCGGGTTTCGTGTACCACCGGGACCGGTTCGTACCGTAGGCCAGCAACCGAACCGTTCCAGGTGGCACTGGTTGCGGAAACGCGGAAACGTTACATTCGTACGACCCGCGGAAGAAATCGATGATCGAAAGGAGCGCTTCTATCTGGCCATCGCATCCGGTAAGCCTCGCTCCGGTTGTTGCCGCTTGGAACGCCTTCTTAACATCTATTAACCTTGGTTTGTCTTTACTTCTCTTTTCGCCAACGCATGAAAAGTTTTCCGCTGGGCACGACTGCTTGGTGTATTTCCGTTATCGAACATTACCGCCCGGGATCCCGATGCGTTTCGGTTTACCGTATTTTCACCTTACATACTACTGACCGCCCTGAGCGTTTCTGGCGGTTTGTTCATCATGCTCTCCGCCATGATACGGCTTAATCGCATAGGCATCAATGCGATGAACATTGCAGAACCGATCTTTTTCGGTATATGTACACTGTTGAATGTACTGTTCGTACGGTTGGCGATTGTATGGCGCAAGTTTATGCTGTTTTGGACCGAACGCGAGGAGTTATTCTTTGCACGCCCGTACGGTGCCATCAACGTGCGGCGAAAGGTTATCCGCTTGGCGGTGTGCATCATTGTATCCGGCTTAGGTGAGAGTTTAGAGGAAATGTTACAAAAAGTGGTGATAATACAGCAATATTGTTTTGATTTCAGTGGAACACGTGATATATGTGATCAACCAAGCGTTCAACGTGTACCAGGAGAGTTTAGCCTGCCGGTATAATGTGACAAACCCAATCAAACTGTACGGCACACTAACGTTCCGATCGGTGTACCAAGCCGTTCCATACCATCATCTCGTAACGATGTATTTGCTGGTGTGTGTGTTTTCATTTCAATTACCAATCCCTACAAGGCTTTCGTGTTAGCAGGATTGCATACTTTTTGGCGCTTAGCTGTATTAAAATGTTTCTATTCTCCAGTACACCACGATTTCGTTAACATTCATCTGGACATTTACGGATCTGTTTCTGATGCTGATTGCCACCGGTATCTCCTGCCGTTTGGAGCAGCTAAACAAACGCATCGAAACTAACCTACAGAATGGCTCCGAAGCGTTCTGGGGTGAGATGAGGTCACACTTCGCCGGACTGATGGAGTTGGTCGAGCGAACGAATCAGATCGTCGGCCCGCTGGTGATTGTTTCCTGTGCCAACGATATGTACTTTCTTTGCCTGCAGACGCTCAACACGGTGGAGTACGTATGAAGCGATGCTTCTTACTCGCTTTTCTTGTCTCAAACGATTACGAATGCCTCTTCATTGCAGAGATAAACCGTTCGCCATCAATGAGTGGTACTTTCGATATTCGTTTAGCTTCCTTATAATGCGCACCTCCGTGAAGCTGTGGTACGCGGCAGATGTGGACGAAAAGTCGACACGAACGCACAAGCTCGTGCAAAAGATACGCACCGAGCAGTATAACGATGAGTTGGAAATACTGCGCATCTGCTCCAGTGTCAGTGTCTCCATCTCCGGGATGGGGTTTTTCAATATAACACGTAAAATATTTCTTACCGTAAGTGAGCGATGGAATGATTTTAAGGAGCTCAATCAATATACAAAAAAAAATTGTTTCTTCACCTACAGATGGCTGGTTCTATACTGACGTATGAGCTGGTATTGCTACGGTTTCATCGTTCCTCGAAAGGTGTCGGAGAGGATATGCCCTGTGGCTACATTGACTGATGTGCTCGAGCCGGTTAGATGTCTCCCCGGCTTTGCGTCTTTGGCTCGAAGAGAAACTCCTCCTTAGAACATTCCCCCACAATGCCTTGATTGGCGGTGCTTTGAGCAAAATGCAACATCACCAGCTCATAGGTAATGACCGCACCAAGCATCTTTACGTACCAAGGGTTGGAAAAAAAAACGAAATTGTACCTTTAGTAAAGAATTTTTTTGTAAACTACTTTCCGCAAACACTTACCGTTAACATTGTTTTCTTGGTAAGCCGAAACAATCCCATCGCGCTGATCGCTATTGAGCTTTTCCGTATGAAGGTATAGAATCTTTCCAACTGAAAATGGTGACATTTTGGCGAACTTTGTAAATTGCTTATAATATACTAAATCTTCTTGCAAATTGCCTACATTTCGGCGCAAGCAGCTATAAAAAATAGCAGCCTGAAAAGTATGCAATTCGCGTTACATATACCTCTTCACACCAGTTAGCCGTCGGAACACGGCGGCATAGTTTGAGCGGCTTTCGTGCCACCTCATGTACGGCTGAACATTGATATAATGTCAAAAATGTACGTAATATTACGAAGAATAGTGAGTAATAGGTAAACACCGTTTTAATTATAAATTTTTCCGATCTGATAAAGAAATGAGATGAGAAATCATTATAAAAAGACATGCTCTCATTACACTAAACTTACTCAAAAAGATGAAACAGTTGATAGCAGATTAAGTACAGATTAGTGCCACAGGAAACCACCAACAAGGGAGAACATATGCTCATGGCATGTTCCAGCAGCTCACAAACCATTACGTAGTCGGAGTGGATTTCGCTCCAGAACTTTTCGCGCGCAATCACTTGTACGGTGCTGTAGAATTGAATTCTTGCATTTATACGTCCGAAGTAATCTGCGATTGAGTCGCTGATCATGATTATAAGCACATCCTGCACGGTCCAGGCCATGGTAAGAGCCGTATTTGCGTACTGAAAGGTGGGTAGAAAAGAGTTGAAGTTAAGTTATTTGTCTACAAAATCCCAAATGTTTGGAAGATGTTACCTCGAGAAATAGAAGCGTTGGGAAGTTGTAGGGTATACGCCGGAAAAAGAAAGCGTTTGTGCGCAAAGCGTAGTACTCAGGTAGGTTGTCGTAATCCCAGTTACAGACGCGTGCTTCATCCACTTTCACGTATATGGTTTTACCAATAGAGAGCATATGCTCTGCTGTAATATCCGAAATTGTAAAAAAGAAATGTCAGCAGATAACCTGGAAGCATATCACGTCTATCCGTACCAAATCCCATGAATAGCAAAAGCCCCGCCACTGTACGAATTCTTCGAGAAGATCTCATGTCCTGTTGCTGTGTATTGTATTGCATCACCTCTAGTGCTTCCACCTGTTCCCATTTCGGCATCATTGTAGACCAACGGCTAGCTACACGTACAAGAAGCAACATAATAATGGTCACATCCACATAGAACAGTGGTCCAATCAGGTTATCCGCATTGACACCTATCACTACCAGGCGATCATACTCAACGAAGCACAGGAAACATCCTACCAGAACCAACACCAAACACAGCACCGTCTGGAAGGAAAACCAACGCAAATGCCACTGTGACGGTTTGCGGTAAAGGATACCGTACAGTGGAAATTGTCCAAAGAGCAAAAATATGACCAATATCGGTCGGATGGTGGTGTGAAAATTCATTGGACTTTCGGTCGTTCCGATTGTTCCTGCTATACTGCGGAGGGCAGGCCAGATAAATGGTACCGTTTGTGTGTAGGCCACTTTGGTCGCAAGTAATTAATTGCACTCGATTTACCCGATTTATCTCGGCGATTGATGGAAATGGACAAGCCATGGCACAGAGAGGTGATTAAATATGATCGAATCGTACATTAGGGTAACGTTGAATTTTAAAATCGTGTCCGTTTATGTCAGCCGTGTGAGATGGGTAATGAACGAAACCTTAAAGCTGGAAAGTTAGAACTACGAGTGTCTTATAGTAGACGTATTTTATGAATACTTTCATTATGATTCAATTGTGTACGATTTTGCATAACTTTAGGCGTACTCGAAAGGCATTCGTTTGAATTCGTGTTTTTGATGACAAATGTCGCCATTGGCGTTGCTGGTGTATGGTTAAAGAGCTTTTGGACTCCTTTTAAAGGTAGTAAATGAGTATATGAGTGAAGATAAAGTGTAAAGATGCTAATCGTTCTCAATCTCAAACAGCAAGCAAGCAATACTGTTTCTTCTGAAACGAACGTTTGATGAATGACGTACTCTGTGACCGCATTTCGAGGGACAGATAGTACCGGCAAGCGCCACTGATGTAAACATAATCAATGCTCTAATCATCGTTCAAAGGCAAAGGTATAACATATCGCTTATCGTGGCCTATCGCAGAAAATGTGAGCGAGTAGCAAGTTGCGACTGATATTGAATCGCCCGTTATCTATGACCTAACTCTTTTCCGCTTTATCTAACACCCCGCAAAACGCTACATGCATTCGAAATCCATACACCACCATAAAACCGTGTTCAGTCTTCGGTGTACTGACGTGTTGACTCTTTCGTGCGAAGGATAGTGGTTAAGGTTCGGCTCTAGGAACATTTCAACAACATGCCTGCTCCTACTCTGTACTACTTCCCTATGAGCCCACCAGCTCGATCAGTTTTGCTGCTGATCAAGGAGCTAGGACTGACGGTTGATGTAAGTGTGCTAGTGCTAAAGTGTGTTACGAAGATCAATAATTACAAAAAACTGCTATTTCCCAGCTGAAAGAGGTAAATCCGATGGCTGGTGAAACACGCACCGAGGAGTTTATGCGCATGAACCCGCAGCACACCATCCCAACGTTGGACGACAATGGATTCTATCTGGCCGAATCACGTGCCATTCTGTCATACCTGATCGATGCGTACCGTCCCGGCCATACGCTCTATCCAAACATTCCGAAAGAAAAGGCCCTCATCAACCGGGTGCTACATCACGATTTGGGTTCGTTCTATCCGAAGTTTTTCGGTACTATCGGTGCATTGTTCAACGGTTCGGCTACGGAAATCTCGAACGAGATGAAAGCCACCACCGAAAAAGCGTTAACCGATTTGGAGAATTACCTTATCCGTAATGACTACTTCGCGGGTGAAAATCTAACCATCGCAGATCTGGCCTTGCTGCCGACGATTGCCTCGGCTGTGGTAAGTATGAATTATGTTTCTAAAATGTCAAAAACTATCTAACCTGTCTATATTGCCCATGCCTAATAGCACTGTGGTTTGGATTTGACCAAGTACAAGCGATTAAACGGTTGGTATGAAAGCTGCAAGGAGTTGAAGGGCTACGAGGAGGATCAGGAAGCTTCCCGGCAGGTTGGCGAGTTTCTACGTTCCAAGTTTCCGGCCGGCTTGGAACCATTAAACTAGTGTCACTCTTCCGAGAATAAACGCCACTAACGCTGAGTGTGTCGCAGAATGTGCAAGATAATGAAAAAATATCGCCCCGCTACCGACGTCTTGTGTAACTGATGTGAGGCAGATAAGCAGCCGGTGTGTTGTTAAAGATTTACTGTGACATGTGTGTTTCTGGTGCGCTGGGTGCGAATAAAGGATGGTGTTTGTTGTAGTTGTGAGACATGCTACGGTTACATTTTATTGCCGTTCGGTGACGATTATCTACACGCATGAAGGTTACAGCGTCGTAAGTAGGTGCTTTTAGTCGTAATGGATCTAGTGATTAATTTGAAGGAACTTTAAGTCGATTCAGCAAATCATGATAAGTTGAAGTTTATCATGTTCTGTTTGATCGGATCAGTAAATGCACCATTTTATTTTTACATTTACTGAAAACAGTAAAAATATTAATTAATTGATTCACAAACCGTAAGGCCTATGGAGAGCGAATTATAGCGAGGGAATTTATTCAACCTAGTCCATATTATCTATTGTTTGATAAGCTAAAACAAACTAAAACTAGCATAACTTCAGGAAACTCTTTCCGACAGTAGGAACAATGGAAACCTCAGTTAGAATAAAGTAACTGGATAATCCAATGATGCAATGCATAACCCATTTGGGTCTTACGAGTAAATAAAGTAAATGAATGTAAGAAGGAACAGACTAGGGCCTCTTCAGGTTGTAGTGTCATAAAAAAGAGGAAGATTAAATAGGGGAATGGTAATGGAAAATTTAAAAAAATAACAATAATTATAAACAGGCACAAGGCATTAACGCCATTGATCGACGATCATAAGAAATATTCCAATCTATAGAAATGTCCAAAATACCTAAAAGCTGGTTTTTGAAGTTGAAGTTACAAAATTGAAGAGATCAATTTCGATATCCTCGAAAGATCTGAGAGTTTTGTAAAACAATTTTTGCTGGAGACTGCACAGATCAGTCATGCCTCCTTCATTTTTGGTCGGCTGTAATGAGCACGTCTTACAGATGTGATCAGCTTCAGGTCAGACTCCTCACAGCGATCTTCGTATCCGGACGGTCTTGAATGAACTTGCAGATCATTCTCCGTCTCCACATACACGCGCATACAACGCCAAGAAATTGACTTCAACACTTGCCACTTCAAAAGGTCGAGCGCATGTCCGCCTACATCTTCTAAGTAATCTTCTGGATCTTAAGAGTTTATCAATCAGACCGATTGTACTGTTCGTACGTCCTAAATAAAATTACTGCTGACTGTCTTCACCTTCTACTATGGCAACTACACCAAGCTCTAGAGAGTTCTTGGAGGCCTACCATTGTTGACTTCCGCGACTTGGAATTTACCAGCAACAAGATATGCAGCTTTAGCTAAGCGACCGACGTCGCTGACGTTTCTGCCGACGGCATCGAGTCAATCCACTTCAGATTATTCTTTTTTTGGCGTCACGCCCTACTCAGATTTTAACGACAGGAAGAAATTTGAACCGGCGTCGCTGTTGCTCGGCCTCCAGTTCGTCCAGTATCATTCCAGACACCAGTATAGAGCTGCCTGCATGAAGAGCTTAATTTAATAAACACACATTACTTGTAGTAGACAATTTACTTTGTATTGTGCCATTACTTATCCGTCGCCCCAAAATACTGACGTAAAATACGCATTTGTGAAATTTGAGTTTGAATAATTATTTTACACTTATTTAGCTCGAAAACAAGTGGAAAAATAGTTTGAGTTTGTTCTCGTAAAATAAGTAAGTTCATAAGTAGTTCATGTTCATAGTTTGATTGTTTGTGGAATTATAAATTTTCATAAATCCTCATTCCAACAGTATTGTCTTTCCATACCTCAACACCTCGTGGGGGGTAACTTTAATTATCAAACGTATACCGTAATGTTAATGGGCCGCCTTCAACGAAATGTATTAACATGTTTACAACTACACAAAAACTCATTACAGACTCGTTATGAATCACAGCTTAATCCATGGTCACGCATTTGCATTATTAGGAGTCTCCTTTCGGCGATCTGCTGGGTTCGATAGTGAAGTGGTCGTGAGAACGTAACTGTCATGATCCAGTTGCAACTCTAGCTTTCATTTCACATTCCTTGTCATTGCTTGAATGTGGCAACAGTTGCTGTAGTAGTGGTGCACACGCAGCGAGAGAAAAAATACACTACGCACGAATTCAACGCCAAAATGAACATCGATACCTATCACAAGCGAAGGAGCAATGATTGGCGTAGAAATTGGAAAAGTTTAGGCCGTCAAAATACTCGTGCGAACGTTGGAACGTTTCATCATGCTGTTGCACCGGGTAAACCAGAAAAAAGAACGGAATAAATTTGTTTTGTTTGCTTTAAGTAAACATTTTTTTTTGTCGTTGACTTTATAGTGCTCCTATTAGGTCAGTGCATTACGTTACTCCCGGTGGTGAACATATTCAATGGCAACTTCCGCACGGTGCGCTTTAAGATGAAAAGCTTCCGTTGCATCTACTCGCTGGTGTATCTGGTGCTGACTGGCATCTACTGCATTCTCTCCATCCGGTGGTACATTCGGAAGGGATTGAACATTTCCTACTTTGGTGAGTAGGATGCGACACTTGAAGGACTCTCACTGTAGTCGTTGCGTATTCTTTCCTCCAGCCAACTGCATTTACATGGTCGTGGTGTACCTATCGGCCTGGTTATTCTTTTTCATTGCACTCCAATGGCATACGATACTGGGCGCGTTTGGCAACTGTGAGCGTTCGTTCTTGCGAGATCACTACCGCCTGCAGAGCAAGGGCACCTTTAATCTGGTGTGGAAGATACGGTTTGCAGGGTTTGCCATCTTCGTGCTCGCGCTGGTGGAAGATTGGCTGAATTTTTACTCCGCGTACCAGAGCAACATCGTGCAGATAACGACCTGCAATCGGACGAATGTAACCGTGTGGCAAAATTTCTACTTGCGCGAGCATCCACACGTGTTCCACTTGGTGCCATTCAATTGGTTTACGATTGGAGTTACGGAGGTAAATCGCTTTTAGCTGATGAGATGCAGAATTAATTGAAGATCCTTCCCATGCAGTGGATTAACCGTTGTATGCGATACACCTGGACGTATCTCGATATATTCATCATCTCCTTCTGCTACGGTGCTCAGTTTCGATACGAACAGATCTTCAGAAGGCTGGTGGCGGTGCAGGGCATAGCCTGTCCGATCAACTTTTGGCACGAGCTGCGTATGGACTATGTAGCCGTTTCGGAGCTAGTAAACGTGTTGGACACTCGATTCGGACATTTAATTTTGCTTGCTTGTGCCAACGATATGTATTTCATCGCGACGCAGCTCTTTAACGGGTTTCAGTGAGTGAATGAGTAGCTATATTGGTGGGAGTTCTAGAATACTAACAAGAACTTCCACATTCTAGACGTCGACGAGCAATCGCAAACTATGTGTACTTCTGGTACTCACTGTTGCTGCTCATGTTTCGCACGATCGTTATGCTTTACGTAGGGTCTGGCGTGTACGTAGCGTCCACCAGTCCGTTGCAATTGTTGAGGAATGTTCCGTCCAAAAATTGGGGAATTGATGTGAGTATAGAGCTGGGAAGACGTCAACGACGCTTAACATATTACTTCCTGTTTTTTTTTTCGCCGCTAGTTGCAACGACTTACAGATGAAGTCTCCTCCGGGGAGAACGTACTATCCGGGAAGCAGTTTTTCTTTCTGAAGCGTCAACTGATTCTTGCGGTACGTTTAATGATTGTTTTAGTTGTTATCACCCAGTGCATCGTGTGACACGCGACATACAGATCAGTATATCATAAAAACACAACCGGTACATTGTTTCAGATGGCAGGAACTTTGGTTACGTATGAGCTCGTGTTGCTTGACCAGGTGAAAAAAATTCCCGACTCATCGACGGACTGCTCATACTTTTAGTATTATCGCGTGATTCCAAAGAAAACAAAAACTCGTAAACAGCACCTGCCAGCATTCGCACGTTTACGCTCTATCGGCTTATTAATCGTTTGCACCTACAGGGGTTAAAGTGTACCAGGTTGAACTGGAATGTTTGATTGCTGCTGGCGATACAGTTCATTTGACCGTAACCTTCGACGCACACGTCCGGGTGGGTACAAGGTTCAATCAGGCTTCGGATAAGGAAAGCTCTAGTGGCTGAACGTTTGTAGGATGATACATGGTGGTAATTAGGACGCTGATGCAAATCGTGAACCATGGCGGTGCCGGAGATTGATGACTTCCATCGTGCGGTACGGCCATTTCTGCTGATTTCGCAGCTATTTTCGCTGTTTCCGCTCGGTGGACTGTTCGGACCAACGCTGCAAGATATTCGCTTTCGTTGGTACGCACCGGGGACTATCTATAGCTTGTACTTCTTCATCTCGGCCGTGGCCACACTGACAGCGCACATTTATTACAGCGTTAATGTGGGCACGCTAGGAACATCGGAAATAAGTAAGTAAAGTCACTGAAAACCGGACCCTGCGGGATGAAGTACTCCGTACTCTTCTTCTCTTTCGCTCAATTATTGTAAAGGTAACATCATTTACTATGTATTGAACCTGTGTGGAGCTATCATGTTGCTGGCCATAGCGGTCCGTTGGAGAACGATCATGGAGGAATGGCGTAGATGGGAAGAAACCTTCCTACATCCACCATACGCTGAGCGGAGATTTTGGAGCTTGAAGCGTGTCATTGCAGTGATAGGCATTACGATGTTTGCGCTTGCTTTCGGTAAGGTTCTTACCCTTCTTGATGTGTACAGAGCTTTGCAATTCGTTTCTTCCTCTCAGTTGAAGATGCTTTACATGTTGCCTCGGTTTACTACACGAACCTTCAGTACTACAATCGCTGTGACAATAGTTCACCATTCTGGACACTATTCTACGAACGTGAACATCCCAAATTCTTCCATTACTTGCCGTACAGTTTACCGGCAGTACTGCTGCTGGAGCTAACGCACAAGATATTCCTGTACGTTTGGACGTTTTTGGATTTGTTCATAATCTTCGTGGCACTTGGGTTGGCCCGTCGGTATGAACAGTTTTATCGTCATGCAGTTCGTTACAAGGGACGTCACGTGATAGGAACGATCTGGCAGCAGTTGCGGCTGGACTATGGTAAAATTTCCAATTTGGTCGCGTACATGGAGGGCATAATGGCACCGATCGTCGTCTGTACGACTGCGTCCGATCTGTACTTTATTTTCTACCAAATGTTTAACTCTTTCCAGTGAGTC
This sequence comes from Anopheles culicifacies, assembly GCA_000473375.1. Lineage (NCBI taxonomy): Eukaryota > Metazoa > Arthropoda > Insecta > Diptera > Culicidae > Anopheles > Anopheles culicifacies. The sequence continues at coordinate 31,183 of KI422700.1, read as the reverse complement.
AGAACAAGCGATATACTGCGTATTGTTTGGTATTTGTACACTGCTTTACTCGTTCCAGATTTTCCGCCTCGCTACTGTCCGAGGTGTACTTTAAATTTTCGCTAGCCTTTCTTATTTTTCGCACTCTGGCCATGTTGCTGATCGCTTCCAACATACACGTGGCATCGTTACGACCGCTCGATGTACTGCGTTCCACACCGATGAGCTGCTGGACTATCGATGTATGTAATGGGACCATCTTTATGTGTTTTCGCATCCTTGCTAACTATTCCATTAATCTCAGGTGCAACGATTTACGCAGGAACTTTTGTCGAGTAGAAACTGCCTTTCGGGATATGGATTTTTCTTCCTCAACCGTAGCGTTATACTCGCGGTACGTATTTTGCAGGTGGATGTGATTATTGAATCGTAAATCAACTGGCCCGTCTTTCGAACGTCAACAGATGGCAGGAACGTTAATCACATACGAGCTGGTCATGCTGAAAGAGGTAACTTCACCGACGGAACAGGGTGATTTTTGTGAAGACGGAAAAAGGTTTTATTGAGCAAGCTACATCATCTGTTCATTCAAAAGCTGCAATACTATGAATGCTATTTATGTTAATAAAATTACTAGAAATAGATGCTTGTAAATGCTTGTACGATAACTATAAAAAGCACATGAAATTTCTTTCCAATCGAAAAACAGACTTGGAACAAATCCATTTATCCTGTCTGTAATAAAGACACCGCGTAGGCTAATACCTTTTGGCTGTATATTAATGGGATAACATCTTGGAAAGTAACTCTCTCAGTGTACCGAGAATTCGTTCGTTCTTACAAAAATGAAACCCTGTACTATAAATCAATTTTATTATTTTTTTATCAGACGGAGAACCGCGGAGAGTTATTCAATAGCTAATTTAAAAATTCACTAAGTTTTTTTTTTGTTCAAAATTGATATACAAAGCCTTTGTTCAATATTTTGAATTGATTTATTCGCCTACAACGTGTCCTGAACAATAAGAAGTGACTTGAGTTAGCGAACGTCACTCTAAATACTACAAAAATATTACCCACTATCCCGGGAACTTTTAAAAATTCTAGTCTTGTTGTTTCTGTCTTGAGTCTTTTGATTCTGCCTTGATAGTGTTGACCCATATATGGTCACCTATATCCGCCTTCAACACTTTATCTAGGTTTTCTTTTGTTAGATTATGAGTCAAGTATTCTTCACACATATTTGATCCTTCTGATGCAAGCCACCATTAGGATGTATGCTCCGCCAAATAGCTCAGCTAGTTCCAGATTTAATCTGCTTTTCCAGAAGCCCTGCTTGTCGGCTCATGTCAATAAGAATAATCCTTCAAATCCCCAACCTGGGAATGGCATCGACCTTCAGTAACGTTCTTCATTTTAAGTCACAAAGCCTTGGGGTTGGCATGAAATATCTGCCTTAAATAATGTCTGAAGATTGGATTGTATCAAAGTTACTCCCGAGATCTTGGACGTTACCTATAACAGTCAGAGCCAACGGCAAGCAGTTACTTGATCTTTGTCGTTTTGATGCTCAATCCAAACCGTAAACCTCAATAGCATTAAATCAATGGATTGTTTATGAGAATTAAAATAATTAGTCTAAATTAGTACTAGTGACTTAAAACAAATAACTAATCAATAGGTCACTTTAAACGTGTCTTCAACATGTGACAAAAACGAGGCGTCGGACAGAGAATAATGAATTAATAGTTAGTGGGTCGCACGACACGATTACTGGACGCTGTTTGCGGAAATTTTGTGACGTTCACTGACAGCATTAAATTCATGGCACATACATAAAAGAGAATCAGGGGCGCCAAATCGGGTACGGCGGTCTACGTCAAGCAGCGATATCGCTCGGAGCGATATCTAAGAGCCCAGCAACAAAGAGCCTCCGAGAGTTGCAGTTCCGCTGGTTTAGCGACTCGAGTTCTAGCAGTGCACAGCGCCATCGATGTTGAATTGGATCCTCCAGTAGCGTAAAGCAAACCGAGTGAGTTTGCGTTGGATGGATTCCGAGTGAGCAAGGAGGTGAGCAGCAGAGAGCCACCAAACTATGGAAGTTTATCCCAGGACCGAATGGACCAGAAAGCAGTACACCACCTTAGTGACGACCTGCTCAAGCTGATTCTGGAAGCTGAACTTCTCATCAGGGGGTGTTGGGGAAGCCTAAGAGGAGGCTAGCTATTATGGAGCGTTGGAAAAAAACAAACCTGGAGAGAGATCTCTGAACCTGTTTGATACGACCGACAAAGATCCTTGCTTTGGGTGATCATATTTCTCAACAAAATTCCAGCCTAGACCCGACCAACAAGCAGTAGACTGCCATGAAGCACAAGAGATCGATGGGCACATTATATGACATAGACTTAAATTTTGTAGCATCCTAGAGTTTAGCTGGATGCAACGGACATTTGTTTGTCATTCTCGGAAAACCTAATCGTATGTTAGGCCACAATAGTTACACCTCAATATTGTCGAATATTCCTGTTTTTCCTATGTTAGAAGACATTGTACTGTTGCTAGGTACAATCGATCCTCGATTATGATGTCCCTATTTTGCCGTTTCCTTCTATTCCGAACACTCTCACCTATTGGACCTTCAATCTATGCTAACACATCATTCACAGCGTGATAGAAATAATAAAGTTAGAAATGGCTTATATAGTCATAGATACTACCATCCCCGCGTATGTAGTTTTTATTTATCATCTTCTTCCCATCATCGTGTTAACTAATCAGGAGAGTTCAATCAAAATTAAATATGCATAACCGTACGTGATGCGCAGATTTCCTTCTATTGGAGTTTGTATTTAAATTCTTTTGCTCCGGTGTGCTCATCGTTAGTATTATCGTTCTAAAGCAACCGTTCACTAGTGATGGTGGTGCAAAAAATACACCCAGCACAGGAACGTTCTACGGAACGGGAGCGATCGACACAGATCCTATCGAAAACATTGCACATTCTTGATAGTTAGTTATCCGTAGTATAGCAAACTGGGTGTATTAGTATGTTTAAGTGTTAGAGATATTGTTTCCCACCGGTTTCAGGTGACTTTTACCGTCCCAACTGTATCCGGTTTGTGACCGGTGGCGATCATTTCTGTCGCACTGTAAGACCGGTACTGATCGTTGGTCAAACTTTCGGCCTCTTCCCTGTAGACGGTGTGTGGAGTGGCCGATGTTGGTGTCTTCGTTGGCGTTTGCTATCGTTACGAACGCTGTACGCATTGGCTGTGCAGATAGGTGCGTTTGTAATGGCTTGCTTTTCATTTGCTACCTTCTGGCACAGCGGAGTGGAGTTTGCGAAGATAAGTAAGTACGCGGATACTAGGAGCTAGATCCGTATTACTGTGAAAGTCTTGTCTATTCCAGTGTCATGGTGGTTCTTTACGTTAAATTTACTGACATCGATCAACTTTAGTGTTTTGGCACGGAACTGGCCTCAGCTCATGTCTCGTTGGATGCAGCTGGAACAATCCTTACCCGATCAACCAAGCTTGTGCGCATGATATCGCCGGAATGCGCGACAGATCGTGCTGATTACGATAGTTTTACTGGCAAGTGGATTAACCGAACACGTGCTTTCCAAACCTGCTGGACTTCATCGTGCTTACCGATGTCCGATACCGAACTTGTTGGAGGCACACTACAAACAAGCGTTTCCAGAAATGTTTTCCTTCGTACCGTATGATCCGTACATTGGTTTTCTAGCACAAACGATCACATCCCTGCTGACGGTTTATTGGAACTATGTGGATCTATTCTTGATAACTGTAAGCATAGGCTTACGGACAAATCTGGCACATGTTAACGGTGTAATCAAATGCTCGGAGAAGTTGTACAAACGGGCAAATTTTTGGAAGGAACAGATTGTCTTATATCGTCACGTGATAGACTTGATACGCGATGTTAATAGTCACATAGGCGCTTTCATCGTCATCTCCTACTCAAGCAATCTGTTCTTCATCTGCGTCCAGCTGGTAAACGTTTTTCAGTAAGTTTATTCAATGAAAAAATCAGGAATAAAAAAGGGAACTATAATACAAGCAAGTTGAGAGCAATGTGTCTTGAATAGTCTGAATGGAATTTTTAACCTTTCCCCAGGCAAAACTCATCACTCATCGTTACAACCTACTTTTGGTACTCGCTGTTTCATCTTATTGGTCGCATTCTGGCCGTATCGTTGTTCGGTTCGGCCATTCATGACGAGTACTGTCGGACTCGTGCCTTATTCTACAACCTACCGGATGGATACAGTTGCAGTGAGGAGGTAGTTATACATTTTTTTATTCAATTTTACAACCCAAAACATTCACATCTATCATTACAAGTTCATGGAAGCTGTTTTCCTTTGCTCACCGGTTTGAAGATTGGAAATGGAAGAGAACCCCACGGGGTAACCCACACATTTTCCGTAACCTTTCGTTGCAGGTACGGCGGTTCCATCGGCAGGTCGAGCATGACTCGGTAGCATTGACCGGCTACGGATTTTTCCATTTGACGCGGAAACTCATTCTGAAGGCATGTTATTAACGCCTAACGTTTGGAGTGTCTTCTCGTCGTCTAGCACCGTCGTCTATCGGTACCATTTTCCCTAATCTTAACGCTCGCTTTCCATTCGTTTCGTCTCTTTCCTGCAGATCGCAGCCACTGTCGTAACGTACGAGTTGGTTTTGACGCAGGTTAACGAAGCGGAAGCCAAAAATGGGGACGATAATCCGTGCACGTGAGAAGCCTACGAAAGTGTGCCCAGCTACTCTGGAGTCGAACAGATACTGCTCGTACCGGTACGTGGTACGTTGGGAAGCTGGTCAGCACTGGGCTAGTTATCACGTAGGTCACCGGTGAGGGAATGTGTCACAAGAAACAAGCATAGCACCCCTAAGGAAGTTGTTAGACGATGTGTGACAAAAATAAATAAAATGCTACGCATAGATCGTTGTAGGTTTTCGTTGCGAAATGTGATGGATTGGGTCAAGGGTGAAAGTAAAAAAAAACACACATACACAAGTGAATAATGCGGGTTGACAGTGGTGCTACGGAAACTCAATCGCTTTTTAGTAGTCCACTTAAGTACATCTTATCATGCTGGTCATTTCATCTGGAATGATTTTTCCGAAATGCTAGACAGGCGAGTAAGTGCATTAATTTCGAACCAAGTTTTGACGTTTAATGAAGTTTTCTTTCGTGCAACTAATCTAGTCTAGAGTATTCATCATTAGTTATGGTGCGTAATTTATAGACCGAAGATTTAAATGGAGCGTAAATTATTTGTGGTCGATGTTAAATACACGAAATAGTTGGGTAATCGAGTCATAAAGTCTGTATTTAATAACAATAATCTTGAAGTTAGATCGACCATGACCCTCGAAGGAGATACACGATGAGTTCTACAACGCTGTCGTCCTGCCAGAATACTAAATACATTTAATTGAAAATCCTTATTGATATTTTAGAAAGCTTCAGTATACGGAGAAAATCTTCCTCTCCGTTACTATTGAGAGTAATACTATTGAAATGCTAGGGTTAAGTAGAACAAGCAAAATGGCTAACACCGCACAATAACTTTGGTACTCAAAATGCTGGATCCTCCTTCAATGTAATCCAGACGCCGTTAGACTCAAGGTGCATTTAACATTAGACTTCTCGGAGACATTAAAGGGCCATCCCTTCTCCCTTTCCATTCTCTCTATGTCTTCATGAGCTCCCTTCATTAACGTTCAACTCTGGAGATCTTCGCGTTCCAGTTTTCCCATGTCTCGAACGTTCTGTTTTTGGGTCTGCTTCAGTCATTTTAGTGCTTGTTCTAACACTTTTGACATCGGAATCTTCCAAATTTCCTCTTAACCTTAGGATGTAGAAGAGATCCTGCTTTTTTTTTTTGGTTTAGGTCTTGGTCCCGAGCTTATGAGTACCCTGGTACGTGTAGTTTTTATGGTCATGCTATTTTATATTCAGATAAGTTATCGATTGGATAAGTATGGTCCTAGAACCAACCAATTTTAAGTAAAAAATAAACATGAAATAAGAACAACAGTAGTACAGTGACAAAAAAGTAGGAATGGCTGTAATGCTGTGTTATGATTGTGTTGCAATAGATGAGTATAAGCTTTCGAATCGGAACTATTCCATGCAAAGAACTTTCTGGATATTTTTCCAATAACATGCGAAGGTTGCGGGTATAGATCATGATTACTATTATCCATGTTCGGAGTAGAAAACTAAAAACATTTCGTCTCTTGTTGGAGCAAATACACCCAAAGCGTCTGTTAGAATTTCGATTCAATGCCAAGTGCCATATTGTTGACTATGATGCAGATTAGATCGTACCGATACACGTAGGCAAACTGCACACCCTGAAGGGGTAATAATGAGCTTATTACTAATTCATCCTTTGTGTGACTTTAAAACTACACAAGCATGTAATCTGTTCCAACCGGCATTAGTGTTTGAGTTGTGCTTTACGCTTGAGGTACAAAATGGCTCTGAAGCTTTTGGAAAACAAACTACTGCTACGGAGAAATAATGTCATTAGGTAAAAGGCTCAATTCCTTACGCAATTTCCGGCATTCATTAGCTTTGGGGTGTTAAATCTCTAAACTGTGTTTTTTTTTCAACTTTTAAGCCTTCAAATCGATGAGCTGGTATGTGAGAAGCGAAAAAAGATGGGATTCGCAGCGCTAGAAAACAACGACACCAAACCCCTGATACAATCGTCCTGGCACACCCATCTGAAGCGTTGGTGCGTTGCCTGGCTTCGTTGGCCGAAGGTACCGCGTCGGGCGGGTCGTGATGATTGGATGTTTAACGGAACATTTCACGAAGCGGTACGCGGTGTACTGATGATGGCACAGCTCTTCTCCATCATGCCGGTTCGGGGAATATTGGCGAAAGATCCCCGAAAGCTGAGGTTCTCGTACACGAGCGGCCGGGCAGTGTATGCGTACTTTTGTGCCGTCGGCATTGGTTTTCTCGCCGTGATGTCGGTGTACTTTTTTGCCAGCAAGCGTTACCACTTCCAAAAGATGGTAACGGCCTTCTTTTACTGCTACAATCTGTACGCGATGTATCGATTCGCTAGGCTCGGTCAAAAGTGGCCGGCGTTGATGGTGAAGTGGACACGCGTGGATGACTCACTGCCTCCACAGAAGGATCTCTTCGAGCGAGCTGTTTTGGCGTACCGGATAAAGCTGTGCTCCATCATCGTGATGACACTGTCACTGTCGGAACATTTACTATCGATCGTAGCCGCTGTACACTACTCGAACAACTGTCCGGCGGTGCACGATCCGTACGAAGCATTCTTCAAATCGAACTTTGCCTTCGTGTACTACTACTTCTCTTACTCGACATTGCGTGGCTTTTTGACCAAGTTCTTCAATGTGATTTGTAACTTTGTCTGGAGCTATGTGGATCTTTTCGTGATCGTCATAAGCATGGGTTTGTCGCATTCGTTTCGGCGTATTAATGCGTACCTGTTTCTGCACAAACGTGAGGTAATTAAAAGATACTAGAGTCCCATGAGTACTTAATACTAAGACTCTGGGTGTTTGTCCTCTGTCTAGAAAATGTCGGAACAATTCTGGGGCGAACAACGGCAAAAGTACCGGAACGTGTGCGATCTTGTAACTACCGTGGACGATCATATCTCCGCCATCACGATGCTCTCCATCTCGAACAATTTATTCTTTATCTGCGTTCAAATTCTTAATAGCATGAAGTACGGAAAGTCTTACGAAGTTTATATCCCTGCTGGTGGGCCACTTAAAAATGAGTCTATTTTCTTCCAGCTCAAGACCAACCTTAGTGCACACGGTGTACTTCTGGTTCAACTTGATCATCCTGATCGGACGCACGCTAGCGGTCGCCATGTTTGCGGCGGAGGTAAACGACGAATCGAAGCGTCCGATCGAGGTGCTGCGTACGATACCGCGCGATGGTTGGTGCCTGGAAACGAAACGGTTCGCCGAGGAAGTGACGACCGATACCGTCGCCCTGACCGGGTTGAAGTTTTTCAGCATGACCCGGAAGCTGGTGCTGAATGTGACCGGGGCCATCATTACGTACGAGCTGGTGCTGATACAGTTCCACAAGGACGAAGTCTCGGATGTGGATTTGTGTAAGCTTAAGCGTATGGACACGTTGTAGGAGATGCGCTGGATCAATGTTTCGTTCGCTTTGTTCGTTGGACGTTGCCGTTTTCTGTCGTAGTTTTGTTCGATGTCGTACTGTAATCGTTCAGTGTGAGTGTGTTATCTCCATATTGAACTAGTTTCTAATTTTTGTTTCTTTTCTCTTTAATCTTATTACAGGTTTGATTGATCCATTCGATGAAAAGTATTATTAAACTACGTTCTAATATACATTTCATCAGGATTTTCTTAAAAATTTTAAAGTAATTTTAAATAAGCTTTACGTCCACACCACGCTATATGCTTCATTAAGCTTTGATTTTTCAACTCCAAAAGGAATGTGTGTTTCGTTAATCTTTTTCTTCACTGGAACCACAGCTTAAGTATGTGTTCATCGCAAAATCTTTCAAAAATCAATCATGTTCTACATCTGTCCTTCCTGGAAGGTTCTCATCACATCAACGAGCGTAGATGTGTAGTATCTAACTGATACATTTCAGCACCGACCCGTTTCTGACAAAAGGGCCCAACTATAATCGATTGTAAACGCTCCAATCGAGCGCGTCGTGCTTCATTAATAAATAATGGTCAGAATCAATATTTTATACCGTCTGCCTTGTCTGTTGTCTGCGATGCAAATGTGTGAAAGAGTGCATACTCAAAGACGAAAAATAAAAAAAAGAAGCACAACTGATTATCTAAATTATTAAGCAAGGGGTGGCAAAAGCAAAGGATAGCCATCCGTTTATCTGCCTTCCGATAACTTTATGCTAAGTTGATTCATTTACTGAGGAAAGATGCTGTTTAGTTCACTGACCGAGAACGATGAAACACGTCCAGACTGTAGCACACGCCGACCCGTTCGAGGAAAGGGCAATCGTGTCGGGCCACGAAATGGAATCGGAAAATTTAATTAAATGGAAATGAGCACCAGAAAAGTAGCATTTGCATTCTGGTTTAAATCTGCACATTACTTCGTTGGGAAAATGTTCGCCACAGCGCGGTGAATGTGATGACACGATCGGAAATGAATTATTTCTGTCGCACGCACTGCCGATCGATACTTTGGTTCGCCGAAAAAGGTGGTTGAATTTGATAATAATTGACCTGATGGTGGACGTAACGGAATGGCGTGTTGTGAGGGTGAGTGAGTGGGATTTTTTGTTTTTACAAAAAAGGAAATCCCCAATCATGGGTCAAAATTTTGTATTGTTATTTAGAGGTCAATAGTGAACGAAAGATAGAATCCAAATGGCCTGGCGTGTGATTAAACAATCCCTTTTGAGAAGCTAGAATAACCGAAAGCATTTATTGAGTTTACATGCCCTTTTAATCAGCAAATTGTCTTAGTCTTTGTGAGACGTGTTGTGAGACTGGCTTACGGCCCGCACAGTTCCGTAGTTATCAATTTCATCCTCAGTCTTTAACTTCACATGCCCGAGAATGTATTACTTGCGAGCCCTACCCCGAATCCAATTGCTTTTTGTTTTTGCACCAATACTACTCCTCACGGTAACACATGCTGGACGACGTAAGTAGCAACATTTGCTATCGAAAGATTTTAAATATTAGAAAGAAACGTTTTCTTCAGACTCCTTCCGACAGCTTTGTATCGCCGAGGGTGAACAGCGTGGACGTTGCGTACCGGTAAAACAGTGTGAACGTGTGCTGACAACGATTCGTAAAGAATCCCTCACAAACGAAGACATCCAGTATCTGTACGGGTCGGAATGTGGTCGTACACCGGACGGTAGAGCACTTGTCTGTTGTCCCCAGAGTTCGATCATTGCAGCTGGGACTGGAGGACTACCGAATGGATCGAACTCAACCATCCGAGTGAATGCCGAAGAAGAAAGACCGGCAGAAACTACGGCACCAAGAGTTTGTGGTTTCCAATCGGAAGTTAAACTGGCTAATCATACCATCGGTCATCATCCTTGGACTGTACTGCTTCACTACGGCAATCAGGGTACGGTAGGCTTACACACCTCTTAGGCTCACTTCACAAATTCTGATCTTGCAAAATTGACCCATTTCTCGCACAGCACATGACAGCCGGTTCAACTGTAGCGGTACACTTATCGCACCACAGTACGTACTGACGGCGGCAAGTTGTGTGGATGAGAGGGAATCATGGACCAAGTATGTTTCTATTCTTGGAGTAGCTTATGGAAAAAATAACTTTAAAAAACCTCCAATTTCTTACAGCTTGACAGTGCGACTTGGCGAGTGGGACCTAGAATCTACGGTGGATTGTGTACTGTCCCCGGACACTGACGATCTCGTGTGTGCTGACCCCTCGTACGATGTGCCAGTGATGGAGGTTTTACTCCACGAAGCATACTCCGGTCGGCAGAATGATATTGCTTTGCTGAGACTTTCCCAACCCGTCGCGCTTAGTGATTGGGTATTCCCCATCTGTTTACCAGAGTCACCGGTGATTAATGAAACTGCGACGTACAGTGTTGCCGGCTGGAACCAGAATACGTGCGGTAGGTCGTGTCCGAGAGATTATAGCAAACGTACCATCGCTTATTGGTGGCTTATTGTGTATGTTTATTCAATTCATTAGATACTTTGGGTCCACGCTACAAGCTTCTTACCGCCTATAGCGCACTGAATCAGACCGCCTGTCAGCGGTATGTGCCATCGGTTGCAGGAACATCGTACAACTTCGTGTGTGTTGATACCGACGCGCAAGCGATCGGTGATGCTGGCGGTGGTTTGACGGGGATGAAAACGATCAGCCGCGATCCACGACGACCAGTGTACGAGATTGTAGGTGTGCTTAGCTCACTGTCAAGTTGTGCGAATTTTGACGGCATTTCGATTTACACCCGAGTCGGACAGTACCTCGGTTGGATCGAGAGCAAGCTAGAACCACTGGCGTAAAGTTTTGCAACACGATAACACCGACTGAAAGTATCGCTAAATAGTTTCGCAGCTTATATAAGATGATGATGTACACACCGCCCTACGGTTCTAGATTACTAACGATCCATTCAATGTACTGATTGACTCGTGTGTACACACCCGGCACACCCTCGAGCCCGCACTGTCGGCCGAAGCTTACCAAACCGCCCAGATACAGTACACCTTCCGCGTTGCGCTGCCCGACATACATGAGCGGACCACCGGAATCACCACGGCAGGAATCTTTATTCGCAGCACCACCCGCACACACCTGCGTCTGATCAATGTTGGCATCCGGATACTGACTGCGGCACTGTTGCTCCGGAACGCCAGACACTCCAACGAATAGTTTGTAACGACTTTGCGATGCTAAAAATGGTAGATAAACGTATTAATGTAACAGGGACACGAACTGCTTTCATTAAGGGACAGCGACAGTTATGTACCTTCCTCCGTTTGACCCCAACCGGCTACAACGAATCGCTTCCCGTCGTAAGAATTCGTACGCTCCGTTGGTTCAAGCGGTAAGCAAATGGGTTGCACGTAATCATTAAACTGCACTGCGCGAGCCAGACGTATTTGTGCGATATCGTTCTTTACCGACGTCTTGCTAACGGTGTAACTGGGATGTACAAGCACCTTCTCTATCGCTATATCCTGAACGGGTTCAGCACAGATGGTTTCACCGTAGGATGTGCTACAATCCTCATCCGACTCGAGATCCCATTCGCCCAACCGGACGGCCGTCCTGAAAATAATCCCACCAGTCATTCAGAGTCTTGCTTGCGTTTTGCTACACAGCGCACACTTACAGTGTCCAGGATCGTTGAATGTTATTAATGCAGTGTGCTGCCGTCAGTACGTAACGTTCGTTGATTAGTGCCCCACCACAGTGGAACTTGTAGTCACCATCTAAAACGAGTCGTGAAGCACACTGTAAACGTACATCCCGCAGATTTTCCCCCCAAACGGGGAACACTTACTTCTACGTCGATGCTGGATCAGTGCGGTCCAGGGATATTCATCGATTTGGGTTCGTTCGCCTCCGATGATCCGATCCGTGTACTGAATGCCACACTCGGCAGGCAGCAGTTGTAACTGTTGCTCGTATGACAATCTGTTGGCAACAGGTACACTGGGTGCTGGTGGTTGTGTTTGGACGGGTGGGGCAATTGTTACGGAAGGAACAGCGTTTTTTGGTGCTTCACAACACACCAGCACCTTTTTGTCGAGGATTCCACATCGGCTAGCTTCGAGATAGCGTACGATATTCGAAGTCAGAAGCGGTTGATTTAGGAGACGCTTGATCAGTGGACACTCAGCCACTGTTACGCATAGTCCTCCCTTCCTGTCTGGTGTCCGGCACTGGGCTTGATCTGATGGAAAAATCAAGTTAGGTTAATACCAAACGTTCCTTGCGATAAACCTTCTAAATGTAAACAAAAGCCCAACACTCACACTGTGCCACACTGGAATGCAGCACGCACATGACGACGATAATTACCGGCACCGCTACCTGTACACTGCCACGTACGGAAGGCATTGTTCGTTCGTAAGCTTACGGTACACTTGCTGACCGGTGGCACCTGTTCGACACCTGTCCTATCCTTCACCTGAACGCCACACGGAACAGGTAGACACACAGTGCGTACGGCTCGAGTGTGCAACGGAAACTAACCCCCGATGGACGCGTACATAAGCAGGTGAACGTGTCGTATAGCATGCGCGCGCACGCCGCTGGTGACGAACCGATGAGCGGCTTTAGGCATCTAGGGAACTCCTTTAGGTGGTGGAAACGAGTTTTGTTTCAATGTGTTTCTTTTGCCGTTGAACTACATATTTTGCTACAACCTATGTAATTATAGATATAAGCTAGTGGTTGTGATTTTTTTATCAAACCACACAAGGAATCGTGCGTAGTGATTAGCCGGGTTTGATTTGCTGGTAGGATTTTTATTTGTGGGATTTTTGCATGGTTTAGTAATCTCTTTACGTAACGTTTGTAAGTTTTGGGAATTTCCCTATTTACCTTCATCGCATTCTCTACGTGTGTACGTGACAGGAGTGATAAAGTGTTTAGATAGGTGCTTTTTCTTTAGGCGGCAAAACCTGTTTAAGTGGCTACCGTTTGAATTGGATTCAGAAATTTAAGAACATTTTATAAAAAAAATGTATTACCACAAATAAAATACACATAAACAAAACAATTGCAAATAATCAAAATAAATAAGATAAAATTAATACAACTGTAACGGAAATGATTATTTAAATTCATATGGAAGATTCTTAAACTCCACGCCTCAAATATATATATACTGAAAACGAAAAAAGAAGAATGACACAAATCTAAATATATATGAATAAGATAAAAGCGTGGAAGTGATAAGTGTGAAGATCAGTATTCTTTTTCTGATACATAAGACTGGTCGATTGTGCACGACTATGTGCGTTATGTTCGGTTAGCCTTTTGGCTAAACTTTCCCCGTAGTGCGGAAGAATTTTGGTTCTTCTGTAATATGAAGATCGTCGTCGCTAAACTCCCCAATAGCCACGAAGTTGAATTAATTTTTCTACAGATCATCTATTTTCTTTCATAAACCTATCACAACTAATGCCACGTTTAATTTCGTTTTGCCACTAGTGATGTATTCTCTTTACTTGTGTGGTGTCGAGGACAGGATTAATGTTCCGCTACACCATCGTCTCCAACACCCAGTCCATGTATTCGCTCATGCGCGTGTAGACACCGGGTACACCTTCCGTACCACACTGTTCCAGCCCGAAACTAACTACGCCGATCAGGTACCAGTACTTAGTCGACGATCCATCAATACCGTACCGCATCAGGGGACCACCGGAGTCACCACGGCACGAATCCTTACCCACCTCGCCACCGGCACAAAGTTGGGTGGAAATAATTTCCAGCCGTATCGAACTGAACGCGTCGGCACACTTTTCGTTCTCTACCAGGGGCACGCGCAGATGCAGTTTCTTCTTGCTCGAGCTGCTGTTTTCCGTCTGTCCCCAGCCGGCCACGGTTGCGTATCTGCTGGTCAGGTTTGCTGCACGTGCTTCCGGCGTGATTGGTAGACAGATCGGACGTATAAAGTCCGTAAATTCGATAACTTCCGAAAGTTGGAGCAGCGCGATATCGTTGTAATCGGCACCGTTCTGTTTGTAGTAATCCGGGTGTACTACGTATGCGCTGATAAGTACGTCACGCACAGGATCAGCACAATCATCATCTATACAGTCAATGTCGGTAGTTGTATCGTACTCGCCCAGCCGAACTTGATATCTGTGGGGAAGGAAAGGTTGCATGATTTTGTCGTTTGTCGTTTGTAAGCTGTACACCTACATGATCCAGCTAGAGGGTACACCTTCAATGCAATGTGCTGCGGTCAGAACGTATTGGCTGTGGATTAACACTCCACCACAGTGGAATCCGTAACGATTATTGCCTGTAAGCATGGAAACACATGAGCGTCTAACGAAGCGTTACACGGTGCATGAAAAGCGTTCCCTACCTTTGTAGTATTGCAGTCTCGTCAGCCAAGGATAAGCGTCCAGTGCGGTTGCTTCACCACCGACAATACGGTCCGATTGCATTTTTCCACATTCACCCGGGGGTGGTAGCTCCACTGGTGCGTCAAACCGGCCGGTCAGCTTGCGAACAAGCGGACAGCATACAAGCACCGAACGTCCCTGCTGGCCACAGTTCGAATTTTTGACAAACTCTCGATCTGCCGGTGTCATTTTTTCCTTCATCAGCAGCAGCTTCCGGATTGACAAGCACGATCGAATGAGCACGCATGTGCCAGCTTTACCGTCCGGTGTTTGACACTCATCTTGTAGATTCACTGCAAAGAAGCCAAAACAAAAGATTAATACTAATTTGCATATCCCTTGATAGCGAAATAGCGTTAGCTATTTTAGAACGACACACTAACATGCTGCAGATGATCCGATCACACCGAAGATGCACGCCAGTACCACCACAAACCTTCCCGTGTGTGATAACATTTCCAGGCGTTCAGAGTAAACCGCACGACAGGAAAAGGTTCTGCCCTGCGAGGTTAAGTGAGCAAAACAACCAGTACCAAAAAAATCCGGCAACCCAAGATCACCTGAAACACTGCACTGTTGTTCTATGCCACGAGCTCTAGTGTGTTTCGTAAGCCCGCTAGCACGGTTATGTTCGGGTTTCGTTGTACGCGTTGCCCCGAAAGCTGCCTAACCGGTCCAGTTCTCGGTGGTACCGTTTATGAGCGGTGGGGTAAGCTCCATGAAAATGTTCCGGAATCTCCTGATACCGCGCTGCACATCTTCTGATCACTGGATCACGACATCGGCGGTAGATGAAGAGACGTTGGAAGAGCGACAGAGAGAGAGATGAGAGATTTTTGATTATCATCTCGTGTAGCAAATGTGTGCCCGTGCTGGAACCAATACTAACTCATGGTGTTGCGTACGTTATCATTACCGTGGTAAAGGTCAATAACGGAGGTGAAGTTTAGCGATACGATTGACTACATCACAAGGGCACAAATAAACATTAGGTCCTGCGATGTGGCAAGCCCATTATGGCCTTTTATTTAGAACTTTTTATTTAGAAGTTTTTAGTATCGATAGGGATACTAAGAGTCGCACACAAATATTGCAATATTGAAGGTTAACTGGTAGGATAATTGCCGGAAATAATGCAACTGCTGACGGAGTTCAAGTGTATTCTTGCGACAAAAAAAACTTTTACGATCGATTAAGTAAGAAGCCTAGTGAAATGTTTGAAAAGGAAATCACTTACCAAGGCAAAGCAGTTAATAGTACTATACATACTCATTGCAAACTATTGCTGGTTGATTGCCATAGTCCTGTTGATGCTTAATGTCCAAATAATATTATTTGTTTTGGGTTAAATGCAATTTTCCCAGTTTTGTAGCACGTATCTTCCTAGTTGATAAATTTTCCTGATCTGATAAAATTAACTCACAAGCTAATAACCGGTTAGCAAGCAACAAGTTCAACAAATATTTGTAAAACAGCAACACGGGAAACTTGTAGAAATTGCAAAAAACCCATCGCATTCCCATCAGCTGTACAAAACAGCAACACAGATCGTCAACGGTGCGAACTCTTAATAAAAGCATTGGCCAAATAGTGCCGAAGCCGGTTTACTAATCAACTACGGTGTGGTATTTGCTGTTGGGAATTCCCCGATCGGTCGACGCTCGGTTGTGAGCGATCCGCGAGGGCACGCGTCCAGCCACATGCAACATCCGAGAGTAACGAGTAAAAGAGAGCTCAGGCAGGCAGACTTGTTAGAGAGCACACTGTAAACAGCAAACGGGGGGATAATCCACCGAGGGTGTCCACCAGCTCCCGTTGACTGCCACGGTCATCGTGGTCGTCGTAAGCTCTGCATCCCGGCAGAACAAGTTTACGCGTACGAACCGTCCGGACCCAATCTACCAAACCATATGTTGCCGAATGCCCCCATACCCACCTCCATCACGAAGGTTGCTGAAAACAAAACCTGTTCTGCGTGCCGAAGAAGATGATCGCTGGTGACACGCAGTAGCAGTACGGGGTACCAATAGGCAGGACAGGGAAGGTTCACTCGGTACGGGAAGGTTATCAGGCGATTGAAGGTTTTTTGGCCGCGCTGCTCGTCTTGGCGAATGAGATGGGTGTACGGTGTGAGGTGGAAGCTGTAAGGTTGCGCGGAATCGGGACTGGGAAACGGAGAACACCGATCGACCGATGGTTGTGGTCGTGCGGTAGTGTTGCGATCGAATACCTTAGAAAATAGTCTGATAGTTCTAGCAGATACAGTCCTCCGCCAACGCTGAGGAGCAACGGTTGTGCATTCAAGATAGACTTCAGTGCAGCAGAGCATCGTACGCATCGTTGAGATTCGGGAAGCGAATCGACTGTGTCTGTGTGGGAACTGGTCGAGCGTTCATCAATACTAGAGCAGATATGACCGGCAAACGTGTAATGGGTTTGCTGATTGCCGGGCTGCTGGCATTGGCAGGGCAAATGGTTTCAGCACTAGGTAAGACACAAAGGAAGAAGACATGTAACTTTTTAGTAAACCACTTAAATGCTTACTTTGTGTTGCGATCATCTAGAGCTGGGACAAGACTGTGTGAATCCCATCGGTCAGGCCGGCAAGTGTGTGTTGTTCAGAGAGTGTCAACCGCTGATCGAGATCTACCAAAAACCGGTCAATACGCCGGACGATACGCAATTCCTGACGGAAAGTCGCTGTGGTGTTTTTGAGCGCAAAACATTGGTAAGTTGTACGGAGGGATAATGTTGGTTTAAGTTGTATATGTTTGCCTTTTAAATATCTGCTAATTTAACAACTCCTTGCAATGTTTATTTGGTAAATAAACTTTCAAGAGTTCATTGCCGGAGATTAATCGCGTATGGTAATGACGGTTATTCAACATCGTGAAATATTCCCCTAGCTAATAGGGTAGCAGTTTTCAGGAACCTGTTTGATGTGAACGACACAATGATATCCGGATACATTTGTACGCTTTTGTTTACACACACCCCAAAACCAGGTATGCTGTCCGGGGGTGAAGAACGCAGAAAAAACATCACTGCCAGAGGCACCGAACTGTGGTATACAGCTGTCGGATCGTATCGTTGGCGGACAGCCCACCAAAATCGACGAGTTTCCGTGGACCGCACTGATCGAGTACCAGAAACCGGATGGACGGTTCGGTTTCCACTGTGGTGGCTCTATCATCAATGAGCGTTACATCGTTACCGCCGCTCACTGTATCAATGCAATCCCGCGAAACTGGAAGGTGTAAGTAGGAAGAAACCGATCGCACCGTACGACGACAAATGCTAATGAGCGGACACGTTTACCATTGCAGCCATCGCGTACGTTTGGGCGAGTGGGATCTAAGTTCCTCCAGCGATTGTGAAGATGATTTCTGCTCCATTGCACCGATCGATCTGGACATCGAGAAAATCATTGTACACAGCGGTTACGATGCACGGGACAAGAGTCACCATAACGATATTGCGCTGATTCGCTTCAACCGGGAAATTCATTACTCCGCTACGGTTCGACCAATTTGTTTACCACTGTCCAACTCCATTCGCAACCGTAAGCACGATGGCTTGACAAGCTATGCGGCCGGTTGGGGCAAAACGGAAACGGCCAGTGCTAGCCAGAAGAAGCTGAAGGTAGAGCTCAAAGTAGTAGATTTGGCGCAGTGCGCACCACTATACCAACGCAACAGTATCAACTTAGACTCAACGCAAATGTGTGCCGGCGGTGTGCGTGGCAAAGACACGTGCAGCGGCGATTCGGGTGGTCCTCTCATGCGACAGATTGCTGGTTCGTGGTATCTGATCGGTGTGGTCAGCTTTGGACCGCAGAAATGTGGTACGGCTACTGTACCGGGTGTGTACACTAACGCTGCAGAATATGTTGATTGGATACGGGACAATATCTACTAGAAGAAGGGACGATTTGTTCGTAAACAGAAACAGATTATGACATGTCACGCGTCAATGTAAGTGCAGGCAGAAGTGACGAAGCTAAAATATCAAAATAAAAATACGACTAAAACACAAGAAGCACTCCCATGCTATCGGACTATTTTTTGTAACTAATTCTTATCACCACTGGATCGTAATTGGTATTACCAAGTTATGAAATACAAAAAGACAAATCAAAGTATTACTATTACAGCAATCAAAAATCAATTAACCATTGAAAAATCAGGACAGTAAGGTGGCTTGGGCGATAGCGAGGTCAATCTTTAATTAGCAGAACGGAAGTTTAAATCCCATACGTAGTGTTCTCCTGTAGTCAGGACTCCACTAATCAACTACTGTGTATCAAAAAGTCAAATAAAATAATACATGACCGAAAATAGGTAATTACGTCAAGCAAACAAGAATTGAATTGTAAAATCAATAAATTAAAGAACAGAAAAAGATATGCAAAATAACAGTAACTTGATATTGTGAAAAGAAACAGCACTACCACCATCATCAGAGGTCACGCATATACAAAACTTGTCCTCTAAAAACTGGTTGTATTGTGCAGCAGCACACATCATGCGTAATCTAGGTAGTTAATGTGTTGGTGGAGATGCTGGCATTATTTGGTGTTCGTTCCTGAAAAAAGTTTTGTTTGCAACAGTCTTCGTCCATCGGTTGAACGCAACGGTGGTGTTCGTAGCATAAGAACTGTACCAAATTATCGATAAGGCAATGTTTTGCAGTGTGGGACTTTCCCGATGGAGTTTACCACTGGTGGGACTTGTGTGGTGGACAGTGCAAAGCGTAAGATCACTCGGTATGAATGAGAAGCTACTCCTAGGCGAAATACCTTTCTAGATTTTTAAAAAATATTTGCTAAATTTACTAGAACTGGGACAAACATGCGTGAATCCTTTGGGAGAACCGGGCAAATGTATCCTCTTCCGGGATTGTCAGCCGCTCATCAACATCTACAATAAACCCATTAACACGCCAGCGGACACAGAGTATCTAACACAAAGTCGGTGTGGTTTATTGGAACGGAAGACTTTAGTAAGTGCAATAGGAGTGATATGATCAGGATGCATAATGCTCTTTCAATCTTCATGATCACAGGTATGCTGCGCAATGCCCATTCAAAAATCGTTGTTACCTGAAGCTCCTAGCTGTGGCATACAACTGGCCGATCGTGTTTATGGCGGTCAACCTACACATATCGATGAGTTTCCGTGGACGGCGTTGATTGAGTTTGAGAAGCCGGATGGAACCTACGATTTTCACTGTGGAGGGTCTCTTATCAATGAGCGCTATATTGTTACTGCTGCTCATTGCATCAAAGCGATTCCTCGCAGATGGAAGGTGTAAGTATCTACAGAGGTTAAAGAGATTAGATTCACCTAATACCGCATGCTACTAATTAGATTTTTCTTCATTCTCCGGCAGTCATCGTGTGCGTCTTGGTGAGTGGGACTTGTCAACGGCCAACGATTGTGAGGATGGCATCTGCTCCAATGCACCGATCGATCTGGACATTGAGGAAATAGTTGTCCACAGCAACTATGATACGAAGGATCAGAGCAATGCCAACGATATTGCGCTGATTCGCTTCACCCGGCCAGTTCAGTACTCTGGAACAGTCAGTCCAATATGTTTACCGTTGAGCGCATCACTTCGCAATCGTTCTCATGTGGGACAACTCGGTTTCGCTGCCGGTTGGGGTAAAACGGAACATGCATCGTCCAGCGAGAAGAAGCTTAAGGTTGAGTTAAACGTCACAAGCTTGCAAGACTGTGCACCAGGTTATCGGCGGAGTGGAATATTGCTAAAAGCGGTACACATGTGTGCCGGCGGTGTGCGTGGCAAGGACACGTGCAGCGGTGACTCGGGTGGTCCTCTCATGAGACAACTTGCTGGTGCATGGCATCTGATCGGAGTGGTCAGCTTTGGACCACACAAATGCGGTTCACTTGGTATACCAGGTGTGTATACGAATGTCGCAGAATATGTTGATTGGATACGGGACAATATCTACTAGAACTATAGACAAAGTGTTTACATACTGTACGTAACAGTGTACTGAAGTGTCAAAGTTAGTACAGATTTGGATTGTAATACACGTCTAATCAGACAATATGCATATAACTATGTTTTGAATTTCTTCTGAGTAATGTTGATGATAAGTTACATTCTGTTCGGAAAGGCGAAAACTTGACCAACTTAGATTCAATGATCTGCTTCTGTGCGTTGCTTGATTGGTTAGTTAGTACAAATATTCGAAACTGTTATCTTGATTATAGGTCTTTTGATTATACTTCTAGTTGTTACTGTAAATCGTCTCATCTATTCATCATTGACTGCAACAACTACCACATATCTATCCTTCGACTACCAATTTTAATTCAAGTTGTGGTAGGTGTACGTTGCTGAACGGAGCGCTTTCCGGGTAAGGGAAGGAAGATACTGGGAAACAGATACATTTTTGGTAGAAAATATTTGTGTTTCACTGTGATACATTTAATGACGGTTTAATGACAACATGTGTATCATCAAACAAAAGGGATGGATTGCTACTACTGTCGAACAGATCGCGGACGAGCACCTGAGTGATAGAGTATGAGTCGGGCAACCGCATCTAGAACGACTTGAACTCCTCCATCAATGAGTGAAATATGGTGTATTTCGCAGGTTACTGGAGTCTTCTAGATCTCAGGAAGTTGTGAAGTCCGTAGTTGACACAAAACATAAAAATTACAGGGCCACTACTCGGCAATACATCATCAATGACATCGTCAGGTTATACGGTGGTTCACATTTTCGCATGTTCTGCCAAAAGGCCGCAGATCTGTTCATTCCATAAGATTCTCTTGAATGATTGATCTGTCATATCTCTTGAAGTTTCGTTTTTCAACGGCCAAATGCACACAATTATCGATTACCAAAAAATGAGCTGCATGTTCATTGCGAACATTCGTCTTTAATTTGTCCTGAGGCCTTGGGTTACTGAGTCTTCTGTAGATCATGCATTCGTCAGAAAGATATGTTGGCTCATGTGAACTTATTTTACTTTGCACGATTATCTATAGTATACATAAATATGGCACCTCAAAAGTGTGTGGCTGAGTAGTATGATTCTTGGATGATTGCCATGAAATTGATTTGAAGGCTCCCGAGTGTGATATTTTTGGGTTATAGAAATCTAAAATTTTAGAGGTTTATTTTCAGTTTTGTGAGGTGCGTTTAATGTCTGCATCAAAGTCATAGAAAGAGAAGCAGAAATTGCAGGGTGACTTTTTTTGACAATCTGAACCTCAATTTTGTATTGTAGCATATCAAATTTGCTATACGGAGACTAGCAACATAATAACTAAGGTATAACATTGTCCAGGAAGGAGAAAGTAGAGGCATAATCATAGCTCCTTTTAATAAGAACTCAAAAAGCACATATTTATGTAGAGTCTCACAGCATCCGAATAAACGAACCTGGGACACACGTACAAATTGCTACGCAAGTGCGTTTAGGATGCGTTAAGTTACAATGGGAACGCATGTATGATGCTCTGCGTTGTAACTACATAAATTGAATGACACAGAAACAATGTTGATGGTAACCAAAAATGACCCAAGGTTCTAGACCAATTTTTGTAAAAACACTGGATAAACTTGAGTTCTTGTCGAAACTATGGAAAATAACTCTATATAATAAAGTACTAAGCCGAAGAAGAGACAGACTGAATCTGGATTTGAACGTAGAAGGCAACAATTCTGTGTCCACTTTATTTTCCAAGCATAGAGTTCATCGACCTCTGGTAAGACCTCAATGCGACTAGCAGTAACACAAATCGCGTTACGTACCTCCGCAACTATCTACCAGGTGATGGAGCTGTGATGTTAGTTTAATCCGAATAAGTTTTACAGGTTAGGACACACCGGTTCCGGAGCGCAAACATTCTAGAACAGTATAAAATGGCAGATTAACCTAAGGGCAGGGTTAGCTTCTCCAACAGAAGACCCGCGATTAACAGAATCAATTGTGAACATGACTCATCACACAGACAATTGAATTACTAAACTAAACGCAGGGCTATCCAGCATAAGGAGTTAGGGGAAGATCGGACGGAGGGCCTCGAGGACTAATGAAGATTGCATCCCCACGATTTTTTTTCCTTCACAATAGAAAGTCTACGGAAGCAACAGGTCTGCTAGGTTGGGGCTTTAACTTCCTTTACGTCTAAGGCGTCGAAAGAGGTCATCTGCCACTCAACGTATAACTAGTCTAGCTCACCAAAAACAATACCTAGAAATGGGATCTACTCTGCCAGTTTTTTGTGCAATTTGACGTTTAGAGGTTTCAATTTTTCTCGCTCTCCATACAAAACAAGCAAAACTAGCCGTTACCCAGTCAAAATCAAGTTCTTTTTAGTATCTAGGTCTCTGAATCGCCATTGTTTTTGTTGACATCTTCGATTTTATTTTGACATTTGGTTCTAAGCATAATTCTTATTCTTACTCTTCTTCTTCTCCTTAAATGGCTCTACATTTCTCTTCATTTCTGGCTCTCGTGACTTGAATGTTACCCGCAACAGGATAGTCAGTCCTGCGTACGGGGAAACGGCCCTAATGGGATTCGAACCTCGGTCCTGTCCGTTTGAAGACTGGCCCCGCAATCTCCTCGGTCACCGAGCCGCTCCTCTTCCTCTACTGATGTGTACCAAGTGTGCGATCCGGAAGCTTAACTGTCATATTATATTTAATCGTTATTCTAAGAGTTACCAAATGCCTCCTCTATTACGTGTGCTGTATATTCGTCACTCCTTGTTTCTATTTAAAATGCGATCGATCCCAACGCTGGAAAACAGTTTACGTTTAACGGTTGAACACGACGGAGATCAGCAGTATACACGATTCAAACGATCACAACATGCTGCTGAGTGATGTGAAGCTATTCCGATGGAGTTTTCTGTTGATAACATGTGCGTGGTGTACAGTATCAGCGCTCGGTATGTGTTAGCATAGGTTCAGAGGTTGATGCAAACTTTATGCATAGTTTTTTTTTCGTTAAAATTGTCCAGAGCTCAACTCAAGCTGTACAGACCCCTTAGGAGAAGTGGGTATTTGTGTTCCCATAGAAGAATGTAAATCACTGCTCAATGTGCACAATAACCCAATGGCATCTCCGGAGGATTTCCGGTTCCTTAATGAAAGCCGGTGTGGCGTTAATTCACCAGACAGGATAGTGAGTATCTGCCTTTAAATAAGACTTCATACGTAGTGTCTTTCCTAAAATCTTGATATGGTATCCTTAGCGTAACGTATGCTGTTCTAGCTCCAGTCCAAAATACTCTTTACCAGAATCGTCAAAATGTGGCACACAACGGGTGAACTATTTCCTTCCTGGTCAGACGACTCGGCCACATGAGTTTCCATGGTCGGCGTTAATTGCATACCAGTCAAAGGACGGAAACTTGAGTTTTCACTGTGGAGCATCACTTATTAATCAGCGCTACGCTGTGACTGCCGCTCATTGCGTAACTTTGTTGCCTGATGGCTGGAAGGTGTGAGTAACGAATGTTTTTATTGAATATCACCGTTTAGACTAAAAAAAAGCACTCTTTTTATTACAGTCTGCATGTACGCCTTGGTGAATGGGATCTAACCGCTTCAACAGATTGTGCAGGTAATTACTGCACGGAGACACCGATCGACGTAGAGGTGGAGAAGATCATTGTGCACCAAGCCTATGTGCCGCGTGATAGAAACCATCACAATGATATTGCACTGATACGCCTCGCTCAGAAGGTATCATACAGCTGGACGATTAATCCGATCTGTCTTCCACTGAGTTCCGCGGTTCCCTCTCGCACACACGGGCACACGATCATGCATGCTGCCGGTTGGGGAATTGGAACAACAGATTCAACTATTCCGAGAAAGGTAAAGATGGAGTTCAAAGTCGTAGATTTGAACGAATGCACATCTGAGTATCGGCGTTATGGTGTCACACTGAATTCGACCCAGCTGTGTGCCACTCCATATCGGCTGCAGGATACGTGCAGCAGAGACTCGGGTGGTCCTCTCATGCAACTGATAAACGGAACGTGGTATCTGCTGGGTGTGGCTAGCATTAATCCTGGAAATTGTGGACCGTCTCGTATGTGGGAGATTTATACGAATGTAAAGGAGTATGTCGAATGGATTGGAAATAACATACACTAACACGGAATGTTCGATGAGGTTATCGACTGAATCGTCCTCTGTTTTTCGAAAACCAGCATGTTTTATAAACAAAAGAAAAACCATCGTTCGAAATGATCACAGTTGAGACAGAAAGAAATACAATCAAACGGTTCAAAATCACGGTGTTAGAAGTAGATGGTAAACATGTAGATCGTTACATGTAGTGGTAGTCGTTAGCCGATAATTGTTATAAAAGCATTTAGGTTTCCGCTTTGAAGCAGTCAGTTTAGTGAGAAGGGTGATGTCCAGATTATTTACGACTTTTAGAGGATTGCATTAAAGTAAGCTCTAGAGGCGATGATTGTTTTAAACGCATGTAATTTCCTTGTGGCATTGTGGATTACGCACATAAATGCGGGTAAGTGAACTGCATTAAAATTATTTAAAGATCTTTAATTAACTAACAAAACTGTGATCCTCGAAAGACAACACAAAGGTGGGAGATTTCTGTGTAAATCCTGCAGGTGCACCGGGAAAGTGTGTTCCTACGCGTGACTGTGAGGTGCTTCTACACGTGGTAGGTCAAGCCAAAGTATCCGCCAGGGAACGTTTGTTCTTGGTCAGAAGTCGTTGCGGCACACATGAGAGAAGGCCTTTGGTAGTTACAAAGAACGCTTTTGTGGCTAGTAGAAACATTCAATTCGACATCGACGTTTCTAGGTGTGTTGCGCAGGTCCACCACCAGACGAGCGTGTGGATTTACCGTCACCGCCGGAGTGTGGACTTTGGGAGGCATCGCGCCTTAGTGGAGGTCAGCTAACACAGATTGAGGATTTCCCCTGGACGGCGTTGATAGAGTACGCGAAGCCGGACGGAAGCTATGGCTTTCACTGTGGGGGCACGCTTATCAATCAAGAGCACATCGTGACCGCAGCCCATTGTGTCAGTTCGCTTCCCGATGGATGGAAGGTGTTAGTGAACGACTACAGAATACAGTCCGCTGTTGGCTTTGATTGGCAATTGATTTTCGTACTCGCTTTTCTTTTCAGCAACCGGGTGCGGCTTGGTGAATGGGATCTTGCCACGGATGAAGATTGTCAGTACGGTTACTGCAATCATCCTGTAATGGATTTGAATGTCGCTAAAATCATCGTACACGATGAGTATGATGTGAGCAATCGTACCACCAGCAATGACATTGCCTTAATTCGGTTCAAGGAGAAAGTGAACTTCACCGATACAGTGCAACCGATCTGTCTGCCGTTATCAGAGTTGATTAGATGTGAAAACATGACGAATAGTTTTAGCATTGCAGCTGGATGGGGAATTACACCCAGCTTTAATGGGACTTCTAAAAAATTGCAGATAGATCTTAATCTGAGGAACGTTCACGAATGCCCTTCGATGCAGGAACCGCGTGGAACGGGTTTCCCACATACTGCTCAATTATGCACAGTACGGCAACGATCGGACAAGATGAGAACTGTCTGCAGTGTTGATGCTGGAGGTGGCTTGATACGACATTTCTACAGCTACTGGTACCTCATTGGTGTTGCTGGTGTGGGACAGGAAAAGTGTGGCTCGGGTGATGTTCCTGGTGTATTCGCAGGTGTATCAGAATATGTGAACTGGATAAAAAATAACATCAAGTAGATGTTGATGGTGATAAGTACTTTGTACCCTAACCCAGGTGTAAGAATTATGTAATTATCAGCACGATATTTAAACTCTAATAAATAAGAAAAACTGAGTAGTTTCCTAGTACTGGAAGATGTTTTGTAAATAACATTAACTGTATACAAGTCTACCAACTTTTAGAAGTAACTGATGCCAGCATATCACCAGCACTTACCTAGACTTCTATGGCACAACGCCAGAGAACTTTCTGCCAAGACAAGCGAACCTAATAAATTAATATCGCACTGGAAAACTGGAAACAGATTCCTCTCGTACTATCCTTTGATTGTCTTCTACGCAATGCGCATGTTTCATATCCAATTTATTGAGTTTTTACAAATATTAATCTATTAATAATCTTTCCATTACACTTTGCGCAACAAAAACATTATGAAATTCACAAATATATCAATACTGTTTTATCTTGAAAGATAAGCAATGAAGATTTGTACACATATACAGTCCTTGACATAACTATAAGAACACCTCTTTTTTGGAATAAAAGTAAAACTTGAGGAGCTAGTTGAGATTGATGTTGTAGTTAGTTGTAGGGAATAATGAAACACACACTTTGAATAATAAATACTAATTTTACACACACAGTGACTATTTTTTGGCATTTGAAAAATTCCTCCTTCTAATAGAACTATACGAACGCCCAGGGAACATATTTGTCATGGCTATGGTTTAAATAGTTAGTTTTAAAAAGTAATAGTTTTAAAAATCGTTATAAAATACGAGTAGCTTGAAACTTCCTTTCCTAACGTAAACGTTTCTTTTTGAATAAGTTTACTAGTCGTATTTGGCTACGGTTTGGGTTTTAATTTAGGTTTTCAATTTTCGGTATCCATATAATGCTAAATATTTCCGATTTTTACTAACTAAATATGGAAAAAATGGTTCTTTAAATTGGTTAATAAAACTGCATTTTAAGCACACAAACGAATAATAAACTTACTCGAAAATATATTTGTGTTATAAACGGTGGCCTCAAGCTATTGGTACTTTTAAACGATTTGGATAACCATTACCATAGCCGAAAAAATATTTTCCTAGGAGGAATTTTTTAAGTGCCAAATGAAATTGTCAAGTTATGTAAATTTATATGTATACTTTTTTTCAAAATGCGTTTTTTTAATTTTTCTCTACTACTTACTACAACATCAATTTCAGCTTTAGCTGTAGTTTTTCTTTTATTCTATTAAAAGGTATTCATATAGTTATGTTACGGACTGTACATGCATTTTTTTTTTGCATCACTAACAGTTCAATATTCCTAGTCTAGCCTTTCTTGGAATAAACGAACAATAAAAAAAATCACATAAAGCAAATATTTTGATTTGAAATATGATAACAAATTTTACGTACATAAATTTTGATAGTAATTCCAACACTATCTCACTGGTTGGGTACACAATCGTAAAAGGCATGGCAGAATGAAACTGGGTATGCAAAATCAGTCTCAAACAGCATCAATCCGGTTTACAATTCATGTGCGAATATCAAATAGCGGAGTGTAGTATATCACGTCATTATGATCTTTCCGACGCACTGGGTGGCTTCAGTATTTCCTCATCCGTTCGTTGCTGCTAAATTTAAAAGATATTCGTTTCCGTACTAAACTGTGCAAAATTTAACACAACAAAAAAATGTAAATCGCTCACCATATTGTGGACTTGACAACTACTGCGGACACTGTTATACGGAAAACCCGATTTTGGTTGGCAGGAGGCATGTTTGTGCTGATAGTTGTTTTTTAAACAAATCGAGATCTTCACATCATCTCATAGCACACACCGTCCAGCAGTTGGTGTTGGTGTTGTCAAACGAGTTCGTAAAATAAGCATCTCTAGGTTTTTTTTTTTACAACTTCCCAACATTTCAACTTAAACTGGCGCAAGAAGGTAGCTTTGCTGTCACCGTTGTCATTCTACTTGTGAACGCGGGTCTGTAAACAAGTGAAATAATGAAGAGAAGGTTGTGGTCACTGTGGGTACTAACCATCGTTAATGTAGCTTCAACGTTAGGTAAACCTGTACGAACAATGGCGTTTAGCGATAGTTTTTGATTCATGTGGTTTCCTCCCTAAGAACGCGGACAGAGCTGTACGAATCCCGCCGGGAAGCCTGGTAAGTGTATTCCCTTTCGAGAATGTCCACCAGTACTCGCTACGTACAACAAGACTTTCACAACCCCGGAGGAATCGAAGTTCCTGGCAAGTAGCCGCTGTGGACAAATTGATCGCCGCACGTTGGTGAGTCGCACGATTAGCTGAGATATGACGTGACGATCGTTGGGTAATTGTTGCTAGCTGTCTACTCATGCTAGGTATGCTGTGCAGTAGCTGATCTTGGTGAACAACAGACGGCGAACAATGCGCTCCCTGTACCTCCACAATGTGGCATTCAGCTGTCGGATCGTATCGTTGGCGGTCAAGCAACGGAATTGCAGGAGTTCCCGTGGTCAGCCCTCATCCAGTACTGGATACCGGAGGGTGTCTATCAATTTCACTGTGGAGGTGCGCTTATAAACGAACGATACATCCTGACGGCAGCTCACTGCGTTCGATTGCTACCACGTGGATGGAAAGTGTAGGTATGATTGAAATGGTACACCGTACAACTAAACAATCAACCACTTTTCCATTTGATCTCAGACATATGGTGCGTCTCGGTGAGTGGGATCTTTCAACGGCAAACGATTGCCTGAATGGCATCTGTTCGGCATCCCCTATCGATCTGGCAGTGGAACGTATCATTGCTCACAGTGGATACAGTGGTAAAGACACGGGGTATGTCAATGATATCGCTCTGATGCGCCTTGAGCAGGATGTACCATTGTCGGAAACGATTCGTCCTATCTGTCTGCCCGTGATGGAATCGGTACGCAATCGTCACTGGGTAGGATTGTCCAGTTTTGCCGTTGGCTGGGGTAAAACGGAAACAGCCTCTGCGAGCGAGAAGAAGCTAAAGGTCGAGCTTAATGTGCGGGATCTCACATATTGTACGCGGGTGTATAGCGATATTGGGGTATCGTTGAAGGCGACCCAAATGTGTGCCGGTGGTATACGAGCCAAAGACACGTGCACCGGTGATTCAGGTGGCCCGCTGATGTCGATGGTGAAGGGAACTTGGTATCTGATCGGTGTCGTTAGCTTTGGAGTGGACAAGTGTGGATCTCCTGGTTACCCGGGTATTTACACTGATGTGGCGAGATACATGGATTGGATTGAAAATAATATACAATAGGCCGGAGTCCGATTGTTTTTATCATGTTATGCATGTGATTTCCTTCTTTGTGGCATTCAGGCATGAAATAAACTACTACGTAATCGGGGTGTTTTGCAATTAAAATTTGTAAGAATGCATTTCATACAACATATCTGATATGACAACACAAAGGCTACCAATCTATCAATTTTTAGGATTGGTCCGGGTGGAATCCTACTTTATTAATACTTTCTTGCCGGGTGTCCAGCTAAGAGGTAGGCTCTGTTTCGGTCTTCCTTCCTTCTTGGTGTTGGGCTACTTGGCTTGGTCTTCCTTCCTTCTGGAGTGGATCGCCAGGGGACGTACACTAGCCGTGGTTGGAATGATACTGATTTTTGGTCAGGACATGCCACGGCTTTTTATATTATCCAGAATGTCCTATCCTTGTCTCCAAAATGTTGCCCGTTGCGATTGTTCGTTCGGGTTCATAGCTTGAAATTTTTACTTAGGTAATTTAGATTTTTTTTTCGATTAGCCTTTAGGTGTTTCAGGTGTTAACGTTATTAGCTCTAGCGATCACCTCTAAATGCGATGGCCAATCGTTTTCCAGGACATTCGGTCCAAAACTGCATCCCTCCATCCACGGCTGCTTCTGATCTACCTCAGGTTAGATTCCACTTGATTCAGCTCTCGATCTTCATATGCTCCTCTACGCCTCGTTCCGAACAGATTGCTGACGATCAACTTCTTGCTGTGGTATAAGTCCGGCATCTTCATCATGTACCCCAACCAACATATCGATTTAGGATCATCCAAAAGGTCAGCTTGTTCTTTGTTCCATCCGAAAATGGGGAGCATTTTGCTGTCCCCGTTCTCCAAAGTCCGAGACTTGTGCCCGCAAAGGACTACCGGACGTATCAGTGTGCGACATACGGTGTATTTAGTGCGTTGCTGGAGTCTTCTAGATCTCCGCAGTTTGTGGAGCTCATAGTAAGCACGATTCTCCTGAACAATTTGCCTACGGAATTCGATGTTGTTAACCGAAATTACAGTCGTTCCAATGTAGCGGAACTCCTGTACTACAATGGGATCGTCCTCGATCGACCGCTTCCCAGTTAAACTCAATCACGGTCAGAAGCTGCGGAAAGCAGATACTTTGTCGGCATCGCTTTTTATGAGAATTTTGATTCGAGATAAATGTTTCTTACTCTCATAATGCCAAAGTCCTTAATGTATTCCTTATATATCTTTATCCATCTCTTTTGTGGCTAACAACAGCTTCCCGATGTTCAATATCCATATATTTCTCGTTTTGTTTCTTTTATTTAAGAATATATATTTTCCATTCTTATCCTATTGCCTTGACATAATGCCAAACATGAAGTATTGGTCTTTTCTAACGAAAGTATAAAATGAACCGATAGTGTACATAAGAATAGTACTGCTGTCTGAATAGTCCAAGTACTTCTATTCGCGCATTTCAATTAGTAATTAGAGTATTTAATCTTATGGCTTTATTAAAACAAATTAAATTTCTAGATC